>JAHBCN010006870.1:77720-95220 GCA_019359885.1 Listronotus oregonensis
TTGAACATATCATTTTTTTTTTAATAAAAGATTAAAAAACGTGTAAAATGGCATAAATTCAATGAAAATAGTGCAGGTTTGAAGGGCTTGTTTGGTACTTGCCATTCTGATTTTTTTACCCATTCATTGTAGATCTAAATTGAATATGATGGGCGTAAAAAACCGATCTTTATCCACCTTATTTACTTGGGAGATGAATACCCATTGAATATGTGCACTTGCGGCGTTGCCAAAGGTAAAAAATACTACAAATTGACACACACTTGTTACATGACCATATTTCTAAGGAATCGTAATATTGATTTAAAAGTTATATTCCTAATTGGTAATTAAAATTCAATACATTGTTGGCTGTTAGCCAAAACCAGGAATGTTTTTTTTTTTATTTACAAATATAATGGATAATATAAACTTCCATAAAACCTTATTATTTATACACACACATATTAATTTGATTAAATATTTTAAGTATTAATTCGAAGACTAATCTACCTAAACCTTTTTCAGATCCCTCTGCATAAGACTCCCGACTGGCTGTGGAATACTACTGAAAGATGGCTCAGAACGTGTGATAAAAAACTAAAACGGGATGTGCCCGATTTCATAAAGAAACTCTTGGAAAATGTAGATCTGAGGGCCGAAGCTAAATGGCTCAAAGAAAGGTATGTTTATTAATATTAGCAATAACAAGTCGGGTAGGAATAGGTAGGTTTAAAATAAGTGGACTTTTACGCCCTCCACTGCAACCGCTCGGTCTATTGTGGTTACACCTTTTTATATTTCTTCCAATGGTTGACTTTAATGAATCCGATACCAGATTGGGAGAGAGTTCTTCAACTTCTCTTACTGTGTCGCTACCGAACACGAGCACAATTGGCGATGTGTTCTGGTGTCCCTGCCTCCTGGAGGTATGACGAGCAGACGATTAGATCCGTCATGCCCTCCTCTCCCGGTCTAGTGACTTGGGACTCCTCCGTTTCGGTCAGCGCACCTTTGTCACTTTTTTCCTATAAAAGCGGTTCGTCCGCTTTCATTTGGAGCTAGGGAGTCATAGTCCACTCGGCAGAGCCCCGCATTCCGCAGTAAGGCTAGATACCTGAAAGGTCGCCCTGTATCTCAAAGGCACCGTTGGAGACACCGTTTAACGCACAGGATGTCATTTACTCATCAGCACGGAGCAACACCGAGTTAAGTTTGTTTATCGGATCCCGTTCCATACGTAGCCAAAAGAGTTGCCGATAATAGAACTCGCGCATGTTCCAAAAGATCCTACTGGGCCCAACCACGACGACGATGTGTGAACACAGCAGTTGGGAATAACCGGTCGGCTTGACACTATTTTATTTTATTTTTCGGAATAATTCATGATGACTAAGGGCCTAATTCTATATTATATTGGTTTATTTTAAAATCAACAAAATTAATAGGTTGACACATGTCAGGCCGAGTCAGGCTGAAGCCCGCCAGTCTTGTTTGAGAATCCGTTTCGTCCTAAGGTATTTTCAAGGCCTTTTCACACAATTTTTTTTTGTGCGCATGCGTCAGTATCCGCCATTTTTTCGTACTGTTTTTGTAAACAAGCATGTAAAAAAGGGGCCCGTAAACACATAATTAAAATAAAAAAATACTAAAGAAATATAGTTATTGAAGAAAAGAAATCAAAAATAAAGAAAAAAGTGCCTTAATTAGCAAATAGGTTTTTTTAAAGATTATTATAATGATATCAGTACGAAAAGAAACGAAGAAGCGGTGTTGTTATGGATATGTAAATGATACAGCTATAAATCATTTAAATACAATACAATTTATTCAATATAACAATTGTTTATATGTGGTAGGCCTAATTAGAATAAAATTATAGATACTTTTTGTATAGTAAAAAGTAATGATGCCTAACCTCTTAGTCAGCTCACTTCTTTCCTTTTTTTAAAAACGTCCATGACATTTAAGCTACCTTTTTAATTGCGTACAATTATGGGCTTTAACTGAATTATAAATTAGTGAAGCACCATCAACGACTTTTTTCCAGTAAATAATTTAATTGGGGAGATAAATGCTTCTCAGCCATTGTCGATCAAAACAGTACGAAACTTTTGAATTGCCGCTTGTCCTCTCCGCCTATAGGCCTTTTCATCATGTGACAAGGCAAGCGCAGTCGCCATGTTGAAATAGCGGCAAAGGCCTTTTCATCCAATTTTTTTGTGCGCATGCGTCAGTATCCCCATTTTTTTCGTACTGTTTTTTGTAAACAAGCATGTAAAAGGGCCTGTAAACACATAATTAAAATAAAAAATACTAAAGAAGTATAGTTATTGAAGAAAAGAAATACGAAAATAAAGAAAAAAAGTGCCTTAATTAGCAAATAGGTTTTTTAATCGATTATTATAATGATATCAGTACGAAAAGGAACGAAGAAGCGGTGTTGTTATGGGTATGAAGAGTATAACGCTATAAATCATTTAAATACAATACAATTTATTCAATATAACAATTGTTTATATGTGGAGGCCTAATTAGAATAAATTATAGATACTTTTGTATAGTAAAGAATAATGATGCCAACCCTTAGTCAGCCACTTCTTTTCCTTTTTAAAGACGTCCATGACATTTAAGCTACCTTTTTAATTGCGTACAATTTGGGCTTTAACTGAATTATAAATTATGAAGCACCATCAACGACTTTTTCCAGTAAATAATTTAATTGGGGAGATAATACTGATTTACCATTGTCGATCAAAACAGTACGAAACTTTTGAATTGCCGCTTGTCCTCTCCGCCTATAGGCCTTTTCATCATGTGACAAGCGCAAGCGCAGCGCCATGTTGAATAGGGAATAATCACAATTTTTTTTGGCGCATCGTCGTATCAGCCATTTTTGTACTGTTTGTAAACAAGATTGATTAAACAAAATTAATAAAAAAATACTAAAAGAAAGTATAGTTATTGGGCGAAAATAAAGAAAAAAGTCTTAATTACAAATAGGTTTTTAACGATTATAATGATATCATAAGGAAGAAGAAGCGGTGTTTTATAAGGGATCACGTAAATATTTAAATACAATACAATTTAATCAATATAACAGTTGTATATATTTTTGATTAATTAGAATAAAAATAATTACTTTTTTTATAGTGTTTAAGATGCCTTAACTCATTCTTTTCCTTTTTAAATCCAGTTTACTCTTTTTATTGGTACAATTATGGGATTCAATGAATTATAAATCAATGAAAAGATTTTTTCCAGTAAATGTTTAATTAGATAAACGCATTCAATTGTCGATCAAAAAGTACGGAATTGCCGCCATTTCAACATGGCGACTGCGCTTGCCTTGTACATGATGAAAAGGCCTATTCAAAAGTTTCGTACTGTTTTGATCGACATTAATCGACAATTGGGAATGCGTATTATCTCCCAATTAAATCATTTACTGAAAAAATCGTGGATGGTGCTTCATGATTTGTAATTCAGTTAACCCAAATTATACGCAATTAAAAAGGATTAAATGTCATGGACGTCAAAAAGGAAAAGAAGTATGATTAAGGTTAGGCATCATTACTTTTTTAACAAAAAGTATCTATAATTTTTTCTAATTAGGCCTCCACATATAACAAAACAATATTAATTAAATTGTTTGTATTTAAAATTTATAGTGTATCCTCTTACATATCTAACAACACCGCTTCTTCGTTCCTTTTTTACTGATATCATTATAATAATCGATTAAAAACCTATTTACTAATTAAGGCACTTTTTTCTTTATTTTCGTATTTCTTTCTTCAATAACTATGCTTTCTTTAGTATTTTTTTATTTTAATTATGTGTTTACAAGCCCTTTTACATGCTTGTTTACAAAAAACAGTACGAAAAAAATGGCGGATACTACCATCGCACAAAAAAAATGATGAAAAGGCCTATTGCCGAAGATAGTTTTCAGTTTTGACAGCATCGGGAAATTGCTATCTTTATGGCATTGATACTAGTCAATTTGCTAGATCTCCCCTTTCCACCAGACAGAGCTTTCCAGGATTTTGTCGGTGGAAAATCTGGATGTCGAGCTTTAAAACCCCCAGAAATTCCGAGTTTTTCACAAATTTAGGCTTATGAAAGGCACAAACAAGGCAATCAAACTAAGGACTGCTACTGGCATTGCGCATAACCGGTTTCTATCAATTCTGACACTTCCGATTATAGGAACCTTCGCTTACAGCGCATAGATCCAAAAGAAGAACTCCAATGGCGCAAGTTTTTCCTTGATCCTCGAGGGTTAAAATCAGTTGATACCGCTCCGACAACCGCCCTTTTCTGAAAAAGCTATGTGGCTGGTCGAAGGTCAAACAGAAACTTTAAAAAATACAATATTTTTCTCCACCTAAGTCTTACGAGCGATCAAGTTTGGGACACTATATACCGTGGATAAAGAAGATTTACCAATTCGTAAAATATGCATTACTAACAAGTACCATATTTGCAAAATTATTCACATTTAGATCATATTTTATCGCATTTTACCGCAATTTAAATTATGCAGTACTAAAAAACATCTATGATAATTGTAAATGTTTCACAGAATAAATAGTTGGGTAGTCGATTATTTGTTTTAAATTATCTGCGGATTCTACACGTGCCTTCATTTTATTGCTTTTATTTTTGCTTTTTATAATAAATTGTTATTTGATAAATTTAACGGAAAGAAGCTGTTACTAGTTTTTATCACAATGACTTATAAGAATGTTTTTATTTAGATTAAAAAAAAATATTTGCAAAAATGTCACGTCGCGTCGTAATTCAAAATGTCCTTTGCTTTACGTCAGTTGTGGCATGTGTATTCTGTGGTTAACTCCACTTCTGTATCTATCTCTCTTGTTCTTATAGCCGCACTCTGTTTTTGGTTGATAGAATGCTGCGTCTTTGTATTTAAAAGTTGGTTAGAAATTACGTTTAAAGACATTGTTGGCTATTGTCGGTTACCAAAAGAGGAAACTGTTCAGCGATTCACTTTCCTAAAAAAAGGTGTTGTGATGTGGAGCAGGAGGAGAATTTCTTTTTCATTCCAAAATATCACTAAAAATACTTTAACTGTGATTTAGAAAAAAAACACACAGCGGGCAATGTCCACTTTTAGCATACAACATATCATAAATAATATTAAGATCAGCTTTCTAAGTTATATTTTTTTAAAAAGTTGTCAATTTTAGCGGTTTTTTCGGCATTTCTCTGCAAAAAATGCATCAATAAGAATTAGAAAAAAACATTTTGTTTGTTTTTTGATTCTTTACAAAAGTCATATTGACGGAGTCGCAATTAAAATACAAAATAATGGCAATTTTTGTTTTTTTTTCATATAAAAATATAAAAAACAGGAAAAAGCTAACTTTTGTACAGATTTTGGTTAGTTTTTTTAGTTTAACGTTCTTTTTTTTAATAGCACTGGTGATTTAATTACCAAAAAAACTTCATAAACTGTCCTTAAGAGGCATTTTTAGAAAAACTTTAGTTTAATTTATATATTTTTTTGCAGAATTGAATCAGAAAAGAGTCCGGTTGTGTTCTGTCACAATGACATGCAAGAAGGAAATATTCTCATTGACTGTGACCATGATAAAGAAAACACCGAAAAGGACCCCAAACTTGTCATTATTGGTAAGTTATCATACTAACATTTTTTATATAATTTGGTAGTTTACTATGTTTTATTTATGTTTTTTTATGTGGATTTGTCAACCTATCTGTTTAATTACATCTGTTTCAAATTGACATGTCATAGTATTTTTTTTATGAAAAAATTAAATATCGTGCGGTAGTAAAATTTTAATTTTGAAATATGTTGCATTAAAACAAATCCGTAAACGATTGTATACAATGAGCTAACATAAACGCAATCAGGAGCTGCGCCCAACATGGTTTTGTTTAATATTGGCGATAGAATGGTACAAGCATATTTTGTACTTACTTGTGAAATGATAATCCAAGAATCATATCCGTCACTTTACACACTTGGCACTGCCTTACCATTTTAATTTATTAAAAGTACTTACACAAAACTAAAATTAATACAATTGTCACAAAAATTACCCAAACAACAAAAAACATTTAAACTAAAACGCCATATTGAATGTGTCATCTGTCGAGCGAATCTGAAGGTATGCTTTTACGAAAAATCCGCTGTTGTCACGTTGTCGCGAAAATAGTATTTTGACATCATTACTTTTCTGTTTTATACTTTATAGTAATAAATATAACAAATATTATTCACACTTTAAAATACAATAGTAGAGTTTATTTTGATGTAATTTTCGGAATAAATTAAATAAAATTTAATCATGATATACTATCAAGTAAATGAAACAGAAAGATACTTGGCAGCCACGCTTTACGACAAAATAGTATCTGTAGTAACCATTTTCCCGGGTTTTGGTGGATTTTATTGTTTCGAGTACAGATGTTCATTCATCGCTAAGCAGAACCTTAGAATGTGCGTTTATGATGCCACGCTTATGCCAAATCGATGCTTTCTTCAGTTAAACTAACAGCTCATTGATTGTATAAGAACTGTGAAGGTAATCAGTAAAAATAAGGGTTACTAAGTAGGAACTTGGTCTAATAAGCCTTACAGATGTCGTCCAAAAATGCATCAATCGTAGCAAAAATACAGGGTGTGGTATTGGAAGATTGTTGATTAACCGAAAGACCATACAAAACCCAGCTTACCTGGGGCGGTAGTGAGCGATCTCCTGGTCAGTCTCGGAATTTGGTTTGGTATACCGATGGATCCAAGACTGACAATGGAGCCGGCGCAGGAATACATGGTATGACCCCCAGGTTTAATGCTTATGCTTCCCTGGGGAAATATGCCATTATTTTCCAGGCGGAAATATATGCCATTGAACTTTGTCTGCGAGAGAACTTGAGGAGGAGATATAAGGGCAGGGACATTACTATCTTCTCTGATAGTCAAGCGGCCATAAAAGCTTTGGCATCTCAACAAGTCAACTCACGATTGGTTTGGAACTGTCTGCAATGCCTCCTAAACCTGGCTAACCACAACAAAGTTACACTTTCCTGGGTGCCAGGACACAGGGAAATACAGGGCAATGAAAATGCAGACTCCCTGGCCAGGCGAGGCTCCGCAGCAATGTTTGTGGGTCCTGAACCTGTTTTTGGAATACCAAAAGCCTCGGTTCGTGGCTACATGACTCGGTGGATTCAAACACAACATCAGTCATACTGGAACCACATTCCAAGGCAAAATCACAGTAAATCAATGTTGGACTCACCATCGAAAGCATTGACAAATGATTACTAAAACTAAATAGGAATCAGATTAGAATAGTGACAGGATTAATAACCGGACACTGTACCCTAAGAAAACATATGCACACTATGGGCATCTATAGAGAAGAACCCATTTGCAGACTATGTGACGAAGAGGAAGAGACAGCCTCTCACATCATATATGAGTGCCCTGCACTTACATACTGGAGAACAAATCAAAACCTCATGGTGGACACTAACCACCAGGAGGTGGAGACCAGAAAAGAACAGTCAAGGCTACTACACCTGTCTAAGGTGTCAAACCTTTTTAACTGAAACAAATACACAAGAGATACAACAAGCCCTGTAGGCTGCAGTGTCGAGGCGGACAAAACCTCAACTTGTGTATTTATTTTATCAATCAATCAATCAATCAAACCGAAAGAGAATTAGTAGAAGCCCTAGAAATGTCATTAGGCAGTGTGAGCAGTATTTGGGCTAAAGTTTTGGGTTTTAAATAGCTGTGTGCGAATTCTCACTTCTGGGATGAAATCCATAAATTAAAAGATCACTGGAACAAGTTTATTGAAGTTCAGGGAGAATATATTGAATAATAAAATGTATTTCAAATTATAAAATCGTGTTTTTCTTATCGAACGAAAAATGAAAAGTATTAAAAAATATATTATTTTTTGTTTCTATTTCAAGCTCTCCCCAGATGACACAGTCCACCCAAATATGTTGTAAATAAATTTCATTTTTATTAGGCCGTTCTTAAGAATGGTTTTAAATCACCTTTTATGTTTTGTAAAAAGACCAGGAGAAGCGCCCCAAGTAGCAATTATACCCAAAAGTAATAATTATTCATCACATAGGCATCACTGTTACGTGCAATCTTCCACAGGATAATCTTCTTGACAAAATGGTGACCCTAAATACACTAATATATAGTTCAATGTTGCAATTTTACCAAAAACTTTTTCTAAATGCTATGCGAGGCATGTCAAACGAATCGTCAGAATGTAATATTGTCTCGATCCTGTCCAAAAAAAAACCTTATTTTGTAGGCAAATATATTTTCTCTATTTCTAAAACTGTTGATTTGTGTAATAACAGAAATAAAAACTAAAAACATTCTCTAGAAATACATTGTTTTCTAGCTATAACGTATTTTATACAAAAAATACGTTTCTTTAAACATTGTTTTTAGCTCATTTATTATTCTGAAAAGCATTTAAACGAAATTTGCTCATACAGTCATATTAGAACAAATAATTTTATTAGGATGATTATGCCGGAATTTTAAGTACTAACTCAATTATACATGATTTCTAAATTAAACAAGTATTAGCATTGAGTACGGGTGCCGACAAATATTTACTGAACATCTTAACATTTTTCCCTTTTTCTCGGCAACAATTTTGACACGTTTAACATATTAAAGCAAACAATCTTTAACTTATTTTTATTTGACTGTGTTAAAAGATTTAAACATGAATAAGTTTTTAAGTATATGTTTAGTATTAGGTGTCTCTGAATATCCGGGTTTACCGAGTAGTATGTTTATTTTAATAAGGATAGAAAAGTGGAAAAGAAACAGTTGTATGGTACGTTTCACAATAATTCGTTGATTTCTTGACCGCAATAAAATTTAAATTACAACCCTCAGCGGAAATCCCAACCATAAATAGGTTGCCTGACAAATATCTATTGTGTAGGCACCGCACCTTTTGAAAGGGTGCAGGTTCTGATTACCTACTAATATTAATAGTTTAGGTTAGCTATTTTGAATGCTCAATAACATACCCGAAAATACCGTGACAAACTCCAAACGACTGATGAACTAAGACGAAAAGACTCTCCTTTATATTCAGCGCCTGCAGTTTACCTATAACCTATATAATGTACCAAAAAGTAGGTACGATAATAAATAAAGACCGGACCTACATGCGGGTACCTAAAGTTTATTGAGTGTTACGACTAACAGTAGTAGGTAAAACGAGAAATCAACGAATTATTGTGGAACGTACCATACCTTTCCGATTAAAAAATGACACAAACATTTTTTAAAATTTATTGATTTTTCATCTTGATAACGGTGACCGACTTGCCACCGAAACGTAGATTAGTGTTTTTGTTTTTTTGGGTTTTTTGAGCAGGTTCAGTTCGTTATACTCCGGGACCTGGACCGAAGTGGTCCAATTATCTAAAAAATCGTAAGGCGAGTAATTCCAAAGATAACATACGTAAATCAAATTGTATCACTTCTCTCTTTCTCTATCTCTGGACAGTAAGAAAGCCCTCAATTTTAGTCCAGTAGACCTAAAAGTACCGTAAGATGGGGCGAATTCGGACGATTTTTGAGGTTTTTTGTAAATAAAGGTTTTATCTTGTATTACTTTAAAACAACAAAATAAATATATAATTATTGATATGTTGACTATTGATAACTGGTAAAAATGTTTCAGAATGTGGGCCTACCATTTTATTTTTTTCTATATATACTGTCCGAATTCGCCTCGCTGGTGGGGTGAATTGAATATCCATATATTTTTATATAATCCGAGTTGAGAGTGAATTCGGACAGAATTATTATTAAAAAAATAATATGTAAAAACTGGGATGCATTTTCAAGGATTGGGGGTAGATGGTACCTTTTATTAGAAAACTACGAGTGTTTAGAAACGTTTAATTTAAAAAAAAATTTCACTCTAAAATAAACTTAAAATATTTTTTCTTTGGTAAAAAGCATTTTTATTTTTACAGGCAGTTTCATATCACATAATATGATAACAATGCTTACACTATAAAAAGAAACAAAGTCCATTTAGATTGGTTTTCAGATGAAAGTCATTGTAAAACAACCTTACTTAAGGGTCTAAATTGAAATCTCTCTATTCTCAATTTTTTTATTTTGCTGAGAACCTCTACGATTTGTTTACGCTCTACAACACTTTCATCTTTATATGTGGATATATAAAAAGTCGCCGATTTTTTGAGAACTTTGTTTTCTCAAGAAACTTACAACAAAATATTTCTTTATCGAGGACTTCTTCTACGTGTCCCACAAAATTTAGATACGGTCTGTCTGGGATTTAATTTTACAATAATAAACGAGTTCTTTCTACTGTATGCATTTCCTCACTCTTCTCAGCATCAATTTCGGGTTTTCAGGATCACTTTCACTGATGAAAATTTCGTGGGAAGGGCCGGCATTTTGGCTAGATGGAAGTTGAGAGGATGAGGGTGATCTGTCCAAGTGACTGGCTTTGATAGACTTTCCAGGAGCAACTGTATGTTTTTTTCCTCTAGATTTATTCGGCGTCTCTACAAATCTCCTTTCTTTTAATAATCTCAAGGACTTCGTCCACACTAAAGAATCGTCCGAGTTATGGTCTGAGGATTCTGGAATTTTCTTCAAAATTACTTGGGGATTTAATGGGTAGATTCCCGTCGCTTTAAAACCTGACTTTATATTAGTTTTTGGGCCATCCCTATCTCATTCATCATATTTTTAAAGACTTTTGGGAATTCTGACTTGGGAAGGCAACCTTTGTGCTTTTCTTTCCATTCGGTGAGCACTTTTCGCCACGCTTTTTGAGTGGCAAAAATGCCACATCTACTGGTTGTAAGAGATGCGTCGAGTTTGGTGACGTCATCGTAATTTACGATGTTAAGAGGTGGTACATCCGGAAACTATTTTTTAAATTGTCAAAGTATTGAGATACTATGGTGCGGTCAACACGAGACCTGGATAGTTTTATGTTTTGAGCAAGTCGTTCTGTTAAAGATTTGTGCCGTTTCATAAAGTTGCTGAACCACTCATATCCAGGAAGGTTTTGCTTAAATGATGCCACCTTTAGTCCTTTTCTTTCCAAGATAACGTTGGACAAGTAATCTGATATCTCTTCTTGTCAAAGGAAATCCCCACTCAGAAAATTTCTGTATACCAACAACTAATAATTGTTCTTCAGTTTCGAGAGAGCAGTCTGGCCACCTTGTTTTTCATGTGTTTCTTTCTAGATTTATCCGAGAGGGTTGACTTGGGTATTTTATAATACTCAGAAGCTTGACATAGTGTCTTCTTTTGGTCCGGATTCATTTAGAGCCTTTCAAGGCTTTCCGATGAGTAATTCATAAAAGAAATTCCCAATTTGCGGTTATATTTTCGTACCATTGCGTGTCCGAATTCACCCGCCTGTAAGTAAAATTCGCAATCAAAATTTATATAAAAAAACAGGTACATAATTTTTTTTGCTCATGCAAAACAATCCGAGCTACAAAAGTTAGTTTTTCAGAATATCTGTAAACACAAATTTTATTAAATATTTTATCCTCCACAGTCCGATAATAAACTTTCAATTCATCCGACCTGATATCTGGCAGTACTGACAATACTCTCCCGAACGCTCCTCAGTCGTCACTAGCAAGTTAAAACGTTTCTCTACATGAATATCCCCACCACATTCAGCGTAGAACGGAGTGTCCGAATTCGCCCCGGTCGTCCGAATTCACCCCATCTTACGGTACCCATTTGTGGCGCAATTCTTAGGTCTTCGCGGATGCTTTAGAGCGAATTTTTGTTTAGACAAAAAATGAAGATCACCTCGAATTCTACAAAAATGGTTTTACCCTTTTTTTCGCAACACCAATATTTTTCGTAAAAACTGCCGACGAAAAATCCATAACATTCCACACTGGATAGATGTGGTAGTAGGCTAAAAAATGTAAATGGGCAAAACAAGTTTTTATTAAAACGCAAGAAAGATGGCGAAGAAAATTTTCTGGGATCATTAAACACTTGCTAAGGTCTCATTATAAAAAAGAAATGTTAATAACAAACCATTTTTTCAAAAAATATCAATAAATTAATGAGATACCCTCAAAATATTGTGAAAAAAAATTTTGACCGCTTTTTTTGATGTTCTAGAAAAATCAGAATGAACTCAAACTTATATGCAATGATAGGTACGGGTTTTCCCATTCCGATAAACTTTGAATGATTACAAAACGTACATTATTGCCCGAGTAATGGAACAATTCGTCCGCCCGCTTATAAGTGAATCCATGAAGATGGCGGCATTCTAGTGGTAGAGCGGCAGCTGAAATGAGGGGACTTTCGGGTCCCGTTATCTCGAAAACTATCGATTTTTCGAAAAAAGTGTAAGGACCATTTTTGTAAATTACAATGCGATCTTTATTTTTGTCTAAACAAAAATTCTCCAATTCGCATATTTTGGCAGATATTAGCGGGAAACCCATTTTTCGCGCCTTGAGGGGCCATTTTCAGCCCTTTCCCACCTGTTAATGTTGATAAACTTTTTCGCTCGAAAGCATCCCGAAGACCTAAGAATTGCGCCACAAGGGAAAACTGTACAGATTTATTTACAGCTTTGTCCCTTCATTTACTGGACTATTTCCGCAAAATCCATAAGTTTGAAGTATCTTTTCTTACCAAAATAAATATAATATATTTATTTTCTTTTACAGATTTTGAATATTGCTCATACAATTATCGCGGTTTTGACATCGCCAATCATTTCATCGAATGGGTCTATGACTACACAGAACAAGCTCATCCATTTTACAAGGAAAACTTCAACAACTACCCAGATGAAAAGCAGAGGTTGACGTTTATCAAGTAAGAACACACTATTACGTTTTTTCTATACCTAAATAAACGTATAAAACAAAATTAATTTTTCTTTTTTTTACAGGACCTACTTGAACACAAGACATTCCCCTGAGAACCCAAAGAAAGTCCTAAAAGAAGTGGAAGTCTTCACTCTGGCCTCCCACTTCTTCTGGTCCCTGTGGGGCTTCATAAATGCTGATACATCACACATTCCTTTTGGATATTGGGTAAGTAATATTCATAATAATTTCACTATTACAGTGACAGCTGGTGCTCTTACGTATCATGTCTTTCACAGAATAATAAATAAACCAACCACGTATAGGGTTATTCAACGAGAACCAGGCACGCCGTTTAATAATATATATATATATATATATATATATATATATATATATATATATATATATATATATATATATATATATATATATAAGATTCTAAATCTTGGGATTCGGTTAGGGCTGAAGTAAAACTCTTTTTTACTAAACGCCGAGCTTTCGGAAATTTATTTTTTCCTTTTTCAAGGCTACAATATAAAGAAAAATTTTTTACAATCAAAAATTAATCTACAAATGCAACTTATTGTTTTAAAACGATAAAAAAAAATATATAACAAAATATAACAATAAAACTTACGTGCAAAGTGAGTTTTCTTAAGGCTAGAGTCTTTATAAGAAACATAATCAATTTATTGTTTTACATCTTAGTGCTCATAATTTTTGAATTTAAATTTTTTAACATTTATACATCCTGGTGTTTTCTAGAACATCTTGAAACATACTGTTAAGTTAATACATATCGAAATCAATAGCAGTAGTGGTATTATCAGGACAAAATTCCTTTGTAGGTTTTTTTCTTTTTTTTGTTATTTTGTCGAAAAAATATGTATAAAGTGTGCATGTTGGAAATTTTACAGAAAATTCTTTTAAAATTATTTAGGATTTTTCTTTCTTTATATTTTATTATACAATAATTTAAAAAAGTAAGGATGGATACAAAAAAACTCTTTCTAAATTAATTATTGTTTGTTTTAAGTTTTCTAATAGGTAGAATAAATTATGTAGACGTTCAATATCTTTTCTTTATTCATGCAACAACTATCCAGGAAAATCTCCACCATTTCTAAAAACTGTCTTTTGTTTTTTTTTTTTCTGTATTAAGTACCTTGCATTAGCAAAATCTATGTTATGATTGGTCATAAGGACATGTTCTGATAGGGTACATGTTTTTTTATTGAGTCTGCAATCGTCTTATGTCTGGTAATGCGTTGCTGTAAAACAGTGGAAGTTTGTCCTATATAGTTACTGTTGCATTCTATGCATTGAAAAGAGTAAACAACATTCGATTTATTTAAATCTCTATCTGTATCTTTTAGCCTGGAAAAAGTGTTTTCAATTTTTAAAACTTGTTTGCCACTTATTTTAAGGCCTGTAAGTTTCGTTAGAATTTTAACTAATTTGTAAAAAGTTTCACCGCAATATGGTAGTGAAAAAAAAAGAGGGTTGATTCTCAGTTGATAAGGCAGTAATATTTCGAGAAATGTTAGTTGGTTGGTTATTATTGGATAAAACAGATGAGCTTTCTGGAGAAATAGCCAAACTGTGTTCATTGTTCTGAAGATTGTTAACTTCTATTGTTCTATTGTTATTATTTAAATTATTAGTTTTTTATAGAATTATTTAAAAATTTATTAAGTAAGAATTTTGGATAGCCATTGTCTAATAAGATAGAGTAGAGCTTTTTAATGTTTTTATTAATATATGATGGATGACAAATTTTTTGTATTCTGTTTTTTAATGCTAGAATAAGATTGATTTTCATTTTTTTTGTGTGGTATGCTAATAAATAAATTTCCGAAAGCTCGGCGTTTAGTAAAAAAAGAGTTTTACTTCAGCCCTAGACCGAATCCCCAAGAATTTAGAATCTTTGTATTCAACTAGTCGGTCAAGACTACCCTTCCACTTTTATATATATATATATATATATATATATATATATATATATATATATATATATATTATATATATATATATATATATATAATATATACATATATATATATATATATATATATATATATATATATATATATATATATATATATATATATATATATATATATATATATATATATATATATATAATATATCATATATATACAGTGTGTCCCAAATTGGTGGGGAATGTATGGGGATCTTGAAACCACGATAGATAGAAAGTCGGTTAAATGGGGAAAGTTTTGAACAATTATGTTAGGAAGCTAATCCCGTTTACTACAAGGTTTTATTTATTCAGGTTTTGAAAATTTTGAAAAACCTGAAACATGCATTTTCGAAAATCGGCCATATTTTTTCTAAGTGAAAATTTTTCAAATCTGTAAAAACTTCTTCAAAGCAACTTTTTGTAGAATAAGACCGAGTAGTCAATTTTTATTTTCTACGTTTCGGGTTTTTAGAATCATCATCAACTTTATTTTTTCATATGGGCGCCATATTGGATTTTTACGCAGCCAAACAGTACTTTTTATTCTGATTTCAACAATGTATAACATGTAATAGTTTAAGAGTTTATAACCTCATTTATTTCAAAAAACAAATATTTTCTCAGTTGGCCTTGATTCCGGCGAACGTCATTTTTTTGTAAACAATAAAATATTAGTAATTTGCAAAATAGATAAGCTGAACAGATATTTTACAGAAATGGGTTCGCGAACATAGCTATAACGTTAATACCGTGTTACAACAAAATGTAATGGCGCCCATATAAAATGAAATGATGAATCATCATCAACTTTACTTTTTCATATGGGCGCCATATTTGATTTTTTCGCCAAATAGTGCTTTTTATTCTTATTTTAACAATGTATAATATCTTATAGTTTAGGAGTTTATAACCTCATCCACTTCAAAAAACAAATATTTTCTCAGTTGGCCTTGATTCCGGCGAATGTCATCTAGCGTCATTATCAAGTTAGTCGGTACGTTATTAAAATTTTTCAATTTTGTAAAATGGTTAATTATTTAAAGAAAAACTTGATATTTTGCAAGGTTATTTCCAAAGCAATAGAAATGTTAATATAGCTGTGCAAACGTATTTCGACAATTTTCCTGAAAGGCAGCATCCTAAACTAACAAACTTTCGAAAACTGGTTACAAATTTTCTTAAATTTGGAAGTTTTTAAAAAACACGACCAAGAAGTACGTTGAAGAAAATCGACAACGAGATGCTGCAGTTAACCAACATTTTAAAGAAAATCCCAAAATCTTCAGCAAGGATGTTGACAGAGAATCCACATACCTAAGTCAACCATTCTATTTAATAAAATATCGTTAATATGTTGAGAAATATGGACAACATTTTGAATTTTAGGTCGTTATTATACATCTTCATTTTAGTAGGAATATTAGTTTAGCCACTTTTCATTGTTTTTGTTTTCACTTGTTTCAATTAACTTGTTACGTTTAGTTTTGTTGTAACACGGTATTAACGTTATAGCTATGTTCGCCAACCCATTTCTGTAAAATATCTGTTCAGCTTATCCATTTTGCCACTTACTAATATTTTATTGTTTACAAAAAAAATAATGACGTTCGCCGGAATCAAGGCCAACTGAAAAAATATTTGTTTTTTAAAATAAATGAGGTTATAAACTCTTAAATTCTAACATGTTATACACTGCTGAAATCAGAATAAAAAGCACTATTTGGCTGCGTAAAAATCCAATATGGCGTCCATATGAAAAAATAAAGTTGATGATGATCTAAAACCCGAAACGTAGAAAATAAAAATTGACTACTCGTCATATTCTACAAAAAAGTTGCTTTGAAGAATTTTTACAGATTTGAAAAATTTTCACTTATAAAAAAATATGCCGATTTTCAAAATCATGTTTCGGTTTTTCAAAATTTCAAAAACCTGAATAGATAAATCCATGTAGTAAACGAGATTAGCTTACTAACATAATTGTCCAAAACTTTCCCATTTAACCGATTTTCTATCTATCGTGGTTCCAAGATCCCCATACATTCCCACCAATTTGGGTGGTGGTAGTATATATATATATATATATATATATATATATATATATATATATATATATATATATATATATATATATATATATATATATATATATATATATATATATATATATATATATATATATAATTGGTATGGTATGAAGAGACACGAAAACCAAGCAATCCTCAACAGAGCCAGCACAGCCTTACTGAAGGAACAAATAAGGACACCTGACGACAGATCAGCGATATAGAACGTGATCTCCTCCCAACACCACCTCAGCCTGAGCAATAAACTCCAGGGCACGCTATGGAATCTCTTAGACCAACTTACCTTTTGGAGAACAGAAACAGACAAGGAGATAGCTTCAGAAAAACTTTCAAAGAAATTTAACAGCCTGCAGAAAAAGAAACCAGATAACCAACAACACACCGAAACCAGCAACACCCAAACGGTTTACAATATATCTTCGTACCAGCCGTCAGAATCCGAAGTCAGCATTCTAAGTAAAGGCTTCAACTTTGCCATAGCACCTAAAAGAATCCCAACCGAAGACATAATTGCAAACGTCGAGACATGCCTATCATCAGT
>JAHBCN010006870.1:97720-109682 GCA_019359885.1 Listronotus oregonensis
AAATAGTCATCTTAACATTTTTATTATTAAAAATGTTTTCTTAACTTTCTAATTCAGTTTAATGCTTTAGCTAATACAATATATTTATTTTAAATAGCGAATTTTCTACATGTTTAAAACTGATGTCATTATTCCAGTTAATAAAGAAGAAGATTGTGATAAACCTACTAATTTAAGACCAATAAGTTTATTACCAACTCTTTCTAAAATCACTGAAAAAAAAACTAAAAAACAGAATAATTTACTTTATTAATAAACATAAGATTTTAAATTTAAGTCAATTTGAAGCCCAAAAAATAAAAACACAAGATATACAATATTTTCTTTTCTTGAACATCTTTAGATGTCGTTAAATGATGTCGATTTAGCAGCTGTTGTTTTTTGTAATTTATCTAATAAAAGAGTTTCACTGTGTAAATCATTCTATTCTGTTAAAAAAACTTGAAATTATTGGATGTTGTGGTGTCTCTTTTAATTGGTTTATTTATATATATTTAAAAAAATATATACGTTTAAATAATGTTATTTCAAAAAGTAGTGTGCTGTTTCTCACGGTTTTGTTCTTGGACCTTTATCATTTTTATTGTATGTCAATAATTTAGCTTTACTTGATATAAAAGGAAAATTTACAATGTTTGCGGATGATACAACTGTTTTATGGAATAATAAAATACAAATTCTTCATATAACGTAATTAAAAAGATATTTTAAAAATTAAATCGTGATGTTACTAACTTGCTCTCCTTTAATATAACTAAACTTTTGTCAATAGTGAAAACAACTTTTTTTGTTTCAGGAATACGCTTGTTCGAGACTGTCCGCCTACTTCCAATTGAAGGAACGTCTGTCCTGCAACATGCAGATTAAGAGAAAGGTGGAGCACCTCTCACTAGACTGAGATGGAACATTTCAAAAAAGAGCACCCCATCGTCCTCTCTCGAATCTGCCTAACCGGATCCTGAGGGGATTTTCAACCATTTTAGTTCTTTTTGTAGATGTCGCACTGAACGAGATACCTTCTAGGTAATCGCACTAAAAGATCTTATAAAACAAATCTACCACGTCGTGATTACTTCGTTAATGGAGAGCGTTGTTCTTCTGCTCAGTATGAAAAGAGATAGAAAACATCTGTATCTATGGGGGAGTATAGTCTTTTTAAATTTCTAAGAAAAAGAGCGGACAAAGATTTGTCTTGAAGAGTAAAGATGTGGTTAGTTTCTCTTATGTTTAGGAGTGGCAGCGAAAATCGCAAGAATTTTGTAAAGTATACTCCCCTGCATGGATTTCTTTTGGGTTTTATATTTTTCACGAATTTAAGGAAAGCAGAATAATCAAACATCAAAAAAACTGTATTATCCATCCCTGCGCACTTTAATTGATATTGATTAAAGTCTAATTAGGAGCATTCTAAAACCACAGGGCTTCCGTAATTAGTGTGACATACAAATAGACAGACAGTTTTAAAAAATGTGTAACTGAAAAAGGATTTGAAACTTCTGATGATCTATGAAGTGGCAAAATAAAATAAAAACCTAAATTTTGATGAGCTCGGACCGATATAAATGAAATAGAGGGTCAATCTTGAACACTACGCTACAGGATAAACCAAAAATTTGAGTTCCTGTTTTTTAATGAGACATCTTTAAATTATAAAATTTTCAAATAGCATATTTGCTATTGCTTACTATACAGGGTGTCCCAGAATATGTGGGCAATCTCTCGGAATCTAATAGAAAACCTAAAAATATTATGACAGTTCCCATAAACTTTTTTCTTACGAGCCTCCCCACGGAGTTAGAGGTACATGACGGACGACCCTGGAAATGTTTTTTTTTAATAGCTTTTAAAATACTAGGCGTAATTTAATATTTTTTTAATATGATGGTTACTAGATCAGTCTTCTTAAAATGAACCCATTAAATCATATTTGGCTTATTAAGTTTGCTAGGGACGGACAAGCTCTGACACAATAATAGCAATTTTTTTAACACCCGGTATAATAAAGGCTTAACAATCTATTTTTGGATAGCTTTAACCTTAAAAAAAAAAACGTATTTTTGATTGACCGATAAAATCAACTGGTTACGAGAAATAAAATATCATATTTGGTAATCTTTTTTTACATTATACAGAGTTTTTTTAATTGTACGTCAATATTTAAGGAGACAATTTTTGGGTCCATTTTAAGAAGAAAACTTCATATGAACGTATGTCCTAAACATCTTTACTTTTGAGATACAGGGTGGTAAAATTTTCAAAAATAAATCAATTATTATTGATATTTTAATTAATTTATAAATTTGGCATATTGTACTATGTATCAAAAGCATTTTTAGTGTACCACATTTTTTTATTTGCTAAAATAGAGGTCAAAGTCTGTACGAACGTCACTGGTGGAAATAAAAAAAATGTAGTACACCAAAAAATGCCTTATTATAGATAGTACATTTATGCCAAATTTCATTAAAATATCTAAAGTGGTATTACAGATATTAATAATAAATTATTTATTTTTGAAAATTTTACCACCCTGTATCTCAAAAGTTAAGCGTTAGGACATACATTCAAATGAAGTTTTCTCTTAAATAGTTTGATTTCTATTGATGTCAGTCAAGAATATTATTTTTTTAGTAAAGGTTAAAGCTATCCAAAATTAGACTATTATTCTTAAGCCTTTATCATACAGGGTGTTAAAAAAATTGCTCTATTGTGTCAGAGCTAGTCCGTCCCTGGCAAACTAAATAAGCCAAATGTGATTTAATTGGTTCATCAAGAAGGCTTATCCAGTAACCATCATATAAAAAAATATTAAATTAACCTAGTATTTTAAAAGTAATTTAAACAAATACGATTTCAGGGCGTCCGTTATGTACCTGTATCTCCGTAGGAAAGGTCTAGAAAAAGTTTATGGGAACTTGTCATAATATTTTTAGATTTTCTATTAGATTCCGAGAGATTACCCACATATTCTGGGACATCCTGTATACTGGTATGATATTTACCAGTTTAAAAATATATTTTAACTTACGATCCCATCCATTAATTCTTTTAAAAGTGTGTTCCAAGGTTTTTGGTTTACTCTGTACACACGAATTTATCGTGTGAAATAGTATTCAAGACGACTTTGCGCTGTTTTATTTGAGCCACCGAGTATTATGTAAGATAGATCTAAGTAAAAATCAGACTGTGAGTTTTGTGAAAGAAAATAATCACATATTGTGATATTTCATGTCGATAATTGTAGCATTTAGTTTTAAGAGTATTATACAGGGTCCTGTATAAGTCTTGCTTCCCTAACCTCCATCATAATAAAAACAAAATGTTGGTCAGTTTTTATAAGGGAAACATCCAGCCAAAAACTGATTTTACCAGGAATTATTTGTGAATGTAAACGTTTCGAGAAGAAGCAGGACATTAGCTGGACCTTCTGTCAATCCGTCGCTTTGACATTTCGAAGTAAGTTCGAATATTAAAGCTTACATAGATAAACTTAACTATATTTAGCACCACAATGATACGTAACGTAAATCTTTACAGCATATCCTCACCATTTTGTACCATTTTAACTCAAGTGTACAGTTTTGGTAAGTTTTCATTCTCAAAAATCTAAAATTGATGAATTTACGGCCAATTTTCGCTAAAGTAGGCCTACATTGTTACATGTTTCCAAATAGCAAACCTACTATGGTATAATGTTCGGCCGTAGTATTTGAACGTTTTTAGTTTCATTTTAAAAATCGTCGAAGACGCCATATTTATAACCTGATTTGATAAGTATTTTAATTGGATTTTTTTAAACTTCACTGTCGGTATATTTAGAATATATTTCAAAAATGTTTTAACGTGATTGTGTATTTAAAATTTTTGTTTTTTTTAATTTAAACGGTTGTCTAAGTTTTGCTTTGGTATTTATAAAATTTCCAAAACTGTACAAATTTCCGTTCACAGTATAATCAAGTACCTTAACCTAGTTTTAGTCAAATGCCAAATATTTTTGGGATAGTCGAATTTATGGGACAAGGGTAAAAAAGTTACTAAAGATTTGGGTGGGTTGAAATTGTTATTTTTTATAGTTTCCTTCATTTTTTATTTAAAAATTAAGATCTTTTTAACGTATATCTTAAGGTTTAATTAAGTGATCTTAAAATAAAATTACTTCTAGTTTCTTCCGGGTATAATGGAAGAATCTGTCAAATTTGTTCTTATAGTCTAAGAGCCAGTGAACCATCCGACTAACCCATTTCTCATGAGAAAATTTTTAAATTTTATTTTACTATCGGACAATTTAAAATACCGTTCTGCAGGTATTCTCTGGTTACTTCATTATCCTAAAATTTTGAGATGATGTAAACATATGTTATTGAAAAATTGACAACCCATTTTGATGGTTACAAGTATGTGCCAGACGATAGTAAAGTTCTCGTCGGGATGGGAATTTATAACCTGCTCCACAAGGCTAAAATTTTAAGGACATATTCTTTCAATAGTTGGAAAGTATATTTAAACTGCCAGACTATTCTGATGGTTCAAGAGTCTTCCAGACCAGTTTAATAGTCAGTGCTCGACGAGATTTTGGACGCAACAGACTCGTATGCTTCATTGTCAAAAAAACAACTCAAGTATTGACCTTCCGTAAATAACAGTTAATGACTTTTTGCGTTTTCATTGCTAGGCAAAAAATTCAAGTATTTCTCGAGTTTACAAGAGCATAAATTGTTGTTAAAAAAATGTTAATAAGCTAAGAATGTTTTTCCTAAATTCTTTTCAGTTTGTTTGTTTAGTTGGGTATGCAAATCTTACTTACAGTACTTTCATCTCACTGACTCACATAAATACGCCTCAGCATTTCATGCGGGCTCACTTTTTTCGTTAAAATATCCAATACACAAGAGGTATATCCCCTCTTTCTTACATGAAAGCTCATACGAGTCTGTTGCGCTCGCACTCTCGTCGGGTTAGTCGGATGGTTCACTAGCTCTTCTACTATTACTCAAATAATCATAATTTCTACCTATCAAAGATTGACAATTTCAGCTCCCCCTGCCATTTACCTATTTCGAATAATATATTTTATAAATATTGTATTTTTTTTATATTAAATTTTGGTGTCCTTATTTTTATGTTAAAATTTTTAATCTAAGTCATTTAGAAGCGTCCGATTATATTCGACGTTTCACCTACGATTACTGAAATTGTACTTAAAATGCAAGACTGACCGTTTGGAAGTCTAGCGAAATGCATTTTTTATAATGTTACTCAACTCTATGTTACTATATTTTATACGTATAGTTATTTGTAAATATTTTATGGTTTACTTGTTTGATTTGGTATCATTATGTTCTTATTATTTTGCAATAAAGAGATAAAAAAATTAGTTTGTTTTATTTCCCTATATCTATATATACTATTCGTCTGTCTTTATCTAAATTGCTGAATTGTTTCTTTTTTCTAGTAACTAAGGTTTTACGATAACCTGTGTGACTTCTGGCAGATTTGCGATATATATATATATATATATATATATATATATATATATATATATATATATATATATATATATATATATATATATATATATATATATATATAAATTTTTTTTTCTTTAACCATAATTTAAAAAAAATTTTTTAACTCCTATTCTTGGGAAGGGGTTTTGGGGACAAAATTAAAACAACATCTTCAACGTTTCCCCCCTATTTTGGGGGGTTTTTTGGGGATATAATGTTCTAAAATAGAAAAAAAAGAAGAAAATTGGGGAGACCCCTTTTAATATACAAATTTTTTTTTTAAATCACTTTACGGTTATTCCCCGAAAAAATTATATAAAAACAATAAAGTTAAAATTTAAAACAGTCGACAATATTTAAACTATTTACAAATATATATTTTTTTTTTTTTAATTATTAAAAATATGTAAAATCCCTTTAAAAAAGCCTATTATCTGCGTCTCGCAGTAAGTAGGGAAAGGGGAAGTCGGACCAGGAAATAAAAACGTTTTACCATTTTAAAATTTTTTTTAATTTTTTTTTTTTTAATTTTTTATACGGAAGTTTTAATTTTAAGGGGATTGAAAATGCATAAAAGATTTCCAAAATAAAGTTGCAATTTAAAAATAATTTTAAAAAACCTCAAAAAAAGGGTTTTTTCCTGTTTGTCATTATTTCATTATTTTTTTTAGTTTTTCTTTAACTGAAGGGGTAGGGTTTCTTGAGTCATGATTGTAGTCCCAAAAATTTAATTTTAAGGATCTACAATCTTGACTCAAGAAAAAACCCAAAAATTTTCAGTTAAAGAAATGATAAAAAAAAAGAGCAAAATACAGTAAATGAAAACGGGAAAATCAATAAATTAAGTCAAATATCCAAAACCTTTTTGATTTTTTTAAAAATTTTTTTTTTAAATTCAACCTTAAACAATTTTAAAACCCCTACCCCAGTGCTTCCCCAAAAAATTTACTTCCGTATAGAAAAAATTAAAAAAAAATTTTTTTAATTTTTATAAAATAAATTATTTGAACACGATAAACTAATTAACACACTTTTTTTTCTTCTAAATCGCTTTTTTGTCCATCGTTTTAAAAAATTTCTTAGTACTGTTGGGGTAGCAAATTTCATGCCGTTTACAATGATGTTTTCACACTATGGGGGTTGCCATTTGACATATCAAATTGAGGTTAACTGGGGGGTTTGGAGGTGACCGATAAAATTTTATCAAATACGAAATTAAACTTCCCCCGTATATCTAAATCGACGTGTTTCTTTGTTTTTTTTGGGAGTGTTTTTTTTAAAGATATTTGGGGGGGGTTTGTTTTGAAATGAAAGCACTGTTTTTTATATATATATATATATATATATATATATATATATATATATATATATATATATATATATATATATATATATATATATATATATATATATATATATATATATTTTCCCCCGGGGGGTGCGTTGCCGAGGGGAACATGGGGAAAAATTTTTAAATTTTTTTAAGGGGGGCAATTATTTGCCCCCGTACTTTTTTTAAAAAAAAATGAAAAATTCATTTTTTAACAGACCAATCTGAAAACCCCCCGTGCCAAGTTTAAAAAAAATTTTTAAAAAGCGAATTTGGGTTTCAATTAAATTAATTACAAAATTACCAAATTTTCGGTTAAGGAAAAAAAAGACACCAAATATTAATTTAGGTGTCTGTTACTTTGGATAGTTCAACAGACACCAGTCACCAGCAAACAATTTGTTATGGGTTTTTTCAAATCTGACGTACAGCCGAATAAAAAATTTTTTTTTTTTCACCAATCTCACAACCATTACATTCAAAGTAAAAGATACGTTAACATTTTTTTTTATCAAACCTTCCAAAGGGGGAATTTGATTTTGATATATTTTAAAAAAAGGTTTCTGCAGTCAGGTTATAGTCCATAAAAAAGGTCCAATGCTCTGCCAATGATATGGGGGGTTTCCCATAATCCCCACGAATAAAATTTTTTTTTTGGGGGTATGTGTCGGGGATGAACAAAGCGATGTTCATTTTCTTGGCCCCAATACCGGATATTCTGAACATTTGGTTAAAATTTTTGGGGTGAATGTACATTCATCGGAAAAAAAAATTTTTTAAAAAAAAAAATTTCCCATCGTTATTTGCTTTTTTTATCATTTCAAAAAAAAATGCCATTCTTCGCTCTTCATCCCCTTCCTGCAGCTCTTTATTTTTTTCGAATTTATACGAATAATATTTGTTTTTTTTAAAGTGCGCAATCCTTTATAATGTTTATTTCCCCCCTTTCCCAAAACCCCCTCGTACTAACTATTTTTTCCCCTCCACACTCAGTAGAATATTAAGATCTCTGTTTTTCTTTCTTCGGCTTTTTTTTCGATATCTTGAGAAACATTTACAATTATTTATTACGGTCCTTTTTGGACCCGAACTTGGGGGACAATACGTTTAATATTTAAAAGTGGAGGAAAAATGGGCTTGGGGGGGAAATAAACTGGAAACTTTTAAAATACTGCTAAAAAAACTGTTTCACGAAAACCACTTAATAATGGATTTTTTTTTCGTCGATTGAATAATCTATAGTTTTTTTTATACCGACTGTCATTGTTTTTTTACCTTTTTCCCCCTCGTTTCGGGGACAATACTCATTTCACTGGTGCCTGTTTTTTTTACCTGAACCAAAATTTAAAATTTTACATTAAATTGAATAATGCAAGATGTTTTTTTTAAATTTTTTTTTTGTTGGGGCAAGAGGGTTTCAGATTGTTCTCTTCAAGTTATATTTTTTCCTACGTTCCGTTATATATATATATATATATATATATATATATATATATATATATATATATATATATATATAATATATATATATATATATATATAATATTAAAATGTTAAAAAAAAAAACTTTTTTTTTTTATTTTATCGAAAAAAGTTTGAAAAAAATTTTTCCCCACTTCTTGGGGGTGATTGGAATAAAACATTTGACATTTTTACCCCTTTTTTTCCAAAAATTAAAAAAATTAAAAAATGGTAAAAAAAGAAAGTGCATTTTTTTGGGGTTGGGGGAAATTTAAGGAAGGTTGTTCAAAATTAAAGGTAGCCCCCTAATCCAAAATTTTAAAAAATGGCCCCCACTTTTATTTATTTTGATTAAATTAATTTTTAATCCAATTTAAATTTTTTAATACAAATTTTTTGTTTAAGTAAGCTGACGTTTCTGCGGCTAATAAATTAAAAAGGGGAATGTTAAAAAAGCTTTTTCTATCAACGCCTACTAGTACAATAAAGTTGTTAATTTGGAATTAGATAATATTAAAATAATTTTTATCACAAATTAATAAAAGTAGGCTTTTTTTTTAAAAAAATGATATTAGGAACTTTTTTTTACTTTTGAACAACTTTTTCTAGAACCCCTTTTTTCCATATTTCCCCAAATAAATGCACTTGACTCTTGAACCTTTTAAAATTTTTTTTCAATTTTCTGAATACCCCTTTAAAATTTGTTAAATGTTTTTACCCAAAAATCTTACTCTAAGAAGTAGAAAATTTTTTTTAAGAGTAGTTTTTTTTAAAAAAATAATTTTTATTATTTCCACCCTTTTCCGTGGACGTACTGATGTGTCCACGGAAAAGGTGTGGAATGGGAAAAAAATTCTTTATTTTTAATTTTATCAAAAAAAAATTACTTGTAATAAAAATGTTTGCTGCTTCAAGTAAGTTTTGGGGGAAAAAACATTTAACATATTTTATACGCGGTGTTCAAAAAAATTAAAAAATTTAAAAAAAAGGGACAAGTAAAGTGATTTATTTGCAAAGATAGGAAATAAGTGTTTAAAAAAAAATTGTTCAAACGAAAAAAGGAGTCTTTTTCCAATTTTCAAAAAAAAACGGCCCACTTTTTTTTTATTTGTGATTAAAATTTTATTATCAATTAACTAATTCCAAATTTTTGTAATTTTTAGGCGTTGATAGTGACAAGCTTTATTGATACTTTGCTTTTATAATTCATAAGCCGCAGTATTGTCAGCTTTAAATGTTAAACCCCCCCAAAAAAATTTATAATAAATTTAAGTCGATATTAAAATAAATTTAATCACAAAAAATAAATTAGGCCCCCTTTTTTTAAAATTTTTATTTTAAACTATCTTTAATTTTTTAAAAACTTTTCCCCCGTAACTTATTTTTCCTTCTTCTCAAATAAATGCACTTTACTCTTTTTTCCATTTTACTTTTTTTTAATTTTTGGGCATTGGTATAAAATATGTTAAATGTTTCCATCCCAATCTTATTTTTAGGGGAATAGCAAAATTTTTATTAAGAGTAACTTTTTTTATAAAAAAAAAAATAAAAAAATTTTTTCCCCTTAACACCTTTCGTGGAACCTTTTTTATATATATTATATATATATATATATATATATATATATATATATATATATATATATATATATATATATATATATATATATATATATATATATATATATATATATATATATATATACATATATATAAGTTTTATATATATATATATATATATATATATATATATATATATATATATATATATATATATATATATATATATATATATATATATATATATATATATATATATATATATATATATTCTACATAGAAAAAGCATTTCATCCCTAAACAAAAAAAAAAAGAAAATATTTAAAAAAAAACCCTATATTTACCCCTTTTAATCTCATTTGTTCCTAACCTAACAAATTAAATACACTAAAATGACCATATTAAAAAATATTTCTAACAATTAGAAAAAAAAACAATTTAAAAGTATTACTTAACTATCTTAATTCTATTATTGTTTCAACTTTCCCCAACATTTAAAATACTTTTTTGGCGAAAAAAAAAAAAATAGAGGAAATCTAAATTTCCATAGAAGGGGAAAACCTATTGTAAAAGGTATCATTTTTTTTTGACATCCAACAAGGACTATAAGTCTATGGGGTCCTTTTAAATTTTTACTGGATTTAATAT
Source organism: Listronotus oregonensis (assembly GCA_019359885.1). NCBI lineage: Eukaryota > Metazoa > Arthropoda > Insecta > Coleoptera > Curculionidae > Listronotus > Listronotus oregonensis. Next base: position 108,226 of record JAHBCN010006870.1, read on the forward strand.
TGGGGAATGAGTTTCAGGGGAAAAAACAATTAGACTATAAATTTTTGAAAATTAAAAAAAACCAAAAAAAAGTACAAAAAAAAATGCATAAAAACTTTTAATTTTTTAAAAGGGATTAGACGATTTTTACTGCGTCTTTTTTTAAAAAGTCCCCAAAAAAAATTACGGTATTTTTTTTGAGGTCGTTTTTTTCGTGTTAATGTCTTATATGGGGGTTTAAAAAAAAAAAAGATTTGATTTTTTGAAACTATGTTTAATATCAGTGAGCAAAAATTTCCGAAACGGCTTAACTGATCGGGTTTAAAAATTTTTCAAAATCTTCTTAGATATACCCGGGTATTAACAAAATTTTTTTATTAAATTATTTTGATTTTTTTTTTAAAACCCAAATTAAAGTTGGGAAAATTTTTTAAAATTGCAATGTTTTTTTTTAAAGCCGTCATTTTTTCCAAAAAAAAAATTTTAATTTTTCCCTTTGCTTAATAATTTTTCATTTATTTATCCAATTTTAAAAATATATATTTTTTTAAATTTTTTTAATGTTAAATAAAAACCCCAAAACCCAAAAATATCTTGCTCACCGCCGCACACCTTTTTTTTTGAGAAAACCCCAAAATCGTCTACAGGGGGGGAAAAAACCACTAGTATTCTTAAAACAAACAAAGGGGGGTTTTTGAGCTTTAAAAAATTTACTATGTACAAATATTTCTCACATTTGTCAAATAAAATTTTGTATCAAAAAAAAAATTTAAAAAAAACGTTTTTTTTAAATAGGTATAATCCCTTTACACCGACCATCCGCTCCTTTTAAAAATCCTTTTTTACCTAATTTAACCCCCATATGTAGAAAAAAAAATATATAAAATATATATATATATATATATATATATATATATATATATATATATATATATATATATATATATATATATATATATTAAAACCAAAATGTATTACCTATTTTGTTTCTTTAATATAAAAAAAAAGTATCAGTATTCAATATGGCGATATTTTTTTTTGGAAAAGTAGGTTTTTTGGGGAGTTTATTAAAATTGTTGACAGTTGTCAAAAAGCCCCGGGTTTGGGTTTAAAAGAACATCGCATTTTTTGTGTCGAAAAAATTTTTGAATATAATTCCCTTATAGCCGTTAAAGGTGTTTTACGTCAATTTAATGACCGGCGGTCCGGAGGGGAAAACCATTACAGTTTGGATTCGTAAATGGGGAAGGAGGATCCGTTTTAGACCCAAAAGTCAAGGGGCGCCAAGATCTGCCTGCAAAATTAACGAAGACAATTGAAATGCAATTTTCGCTAGTCCCAAAAAAAACTGGGGTTTTTAAAAATGCTACTGTTTTAAATTTATCTGAGCGAAGTACACGAAGAAAAAGTTAAAAAAAAGAATTTTCACCCATACAAGGTCCAAAATGTTCAAGAAATAAAAACAAATATTGGCCCAA
>JAHBCN010006871.1:0-46443 GCA_019359885.1 Listronotus oregonensis
TTCATTCCCAAGTCGGAGCCCCCTTTTTTTTGCTATCGATTAATTAGCATTTGGCTTTTTTGGGGTTTTTTTGAACCCCTTTAAAAATTTTTTAAAAAATTTTTTTTTTAAAATTTTATTTTTTAAAATTATTTTATTTTTTTATATAAAATTATATATATATATATATATATATATATATATTTTATATATATATATATATATATATATATAATATAATATATATATATATATATATATATATATATATATATATATATATATATATATATATATATATATATATATATATATATATATATATATATATATATATATAAATACAAGTGGTTTTTTTTTCCGGATCATGACCAATTATTTTTCCCGAACTTTCTTTTCTGTAGCGATTTTTTTTTTTTTAATTAAATTATCCATTGCCTAGACATCTAGGCTTTTATGTTTTAAAATTTTTGTTGCACCGGACATATTTTGGAAAATATTTGAAAATGTTAAAAAATTTTAGGACAAATTTTGGAAACGATTAAAGGATCCGGACCAGAAAAAAGTTATATCTTGTAGAATTTCTTATGGAAATTTTATTAACATTACTTCCAGTAGGCTGTGAGATAAATTTCAGAAATATATAGAGTTGTCAAAAAACTAAAAAATATTAAAAATTTAATACCCTGTAAGGTCGTAAACGAAGCATTAAAGGACAAATCTTATTGGAAAGGTTTTTCAATAAAATTATTTGTACAAATTGGCGCTTTTTCGATGGATTTCTATAGTATTGGAAAAACTAGAAGAGATAGAGAAACTCTGATTGCACATTCTTGACTTTGATATTCAAAAGAACTGCATCGGTGAAAACAGATTGCGGTTAACTTGATTCGTCTTGGAGATACAGGGAGTTTTTTAAAATTTTGACGATTTCAGCACACCTTTGTATCTCGGTTGTTAGTAAAGATCGCAAAAAAAAGTATAAGCAAGTTTGTGTAGAATTTTACGTAGAATCCACTGGCATGTTCATTTCTTTTTTTCTATCAGTTACATTTTAAAAGATATAATGCAAAGTTGCTTTCTTTTAATGAGACTGTCTGTATATTATTCTATCATTTGTTAAAAAAAGTTATTTTTGGAAAAAACCAAAATTATGGCAAAAAGGCATCAAGAACATAGTATCTAAATTTTGAACTTCTTATATAACATTTTATTATTTATTATTATTTTTTTAATTTATACTAATATTTTTTATTATTTATTTCCCATTTATTTATATAATTTTTTTTTTTTTTACGGTCCATGGGCATTTTTTTATGTAAGTGTTGTTAGGGGGCTTTTACCCTTTAGCCCAACCTTCATCATTACACCAATTTTCAAAGTGCCTTAAGAACCTACTCAAAATTGTTCAGTAGCTCTCCTACTAGTCCGAGAGCTGGTGAACAATTTTTGGGAAAAAAGGGTGGCCTTTAAAAGGACCCCTTAATATAAAAGTCAAGGTCTGGCTGAAGAGTAAAGGCCCCCTACCAACTTTTTTTAATTTAAGGGTTGGTAGGATGCCACTACCCTTCAGCCAGATCTTGACTTTTATGTATAAAAATAATTTAAAACAAGTTTAAAAACAATTACACAAAGTTACAAAGTGCCTTAAGAACCTACTCAAAATTGTTCACCAGCTCTCCTACTATTAAATAAGATACATTAATCTGTTTATTCAAGTATGTATAATTAAGAAAACACAATTAGTTTTATAATAATTTATTTAGTAGGCTAATCTACACAAATAATATTTTTACTGGAACTGAGCTTTTTCAGATACCTGGTTAATTTGGTTTTAAAAAAAATCATTCGTTACTTGTTTTTTTGTTAATTTTTTAGCAATTTAGTTTGACTATTTACTGTAAAAGTATTCTAAATATATTTGACGCTACTTGATACAGTATGCAAATATTGACACCAATAAAAAATGGATATTTCCTAATAAATATGTTATCATTATTTGCAAAGTCTATAAAAATAAACAAAAAATTTGGATCGATAACTGTATTTCATTCAATTACAACTTTAATCTAGATGAATTTTCCGAAAACTGCCAAAGTAATGTCGTATATTTCTTGGAAGAAAACGTGCATGGAGAGAAATAAATATAAAAAATCTTTTTATGTTATTATGGTGAATATTATTTAGGAAACTATTTTTAAAATTTTTTAATTTAAATTTGGTTATATTAATTATAGGCTAGGTAGGTAGGTTTAAGGGGAGTGGACTTTTTACGCCCTCCACTGCAACCGCTCGGTCTATTGTGACTCACACCCTTTTATATTTCTCCCAATAGGATCGGATTTCTAATGAATCCGATACCAGATTGGGAGAGAGTTCTTACATCTCCTCTTACTCGTGTCGCTACCGGCCACGAGCACAATGTGTTCTGATGTGTCCTGGTGTCCCTGTCTCCTGGAGAGTATGACGAGCAGACGATTAGATCCATCATGCCCTCCTCTCCCGGTCTAGGGACGTGGGTAGCTACCAGGTCCTTGTTACACGAACCAGATGTTCTTTCTGAGGCCGCATCTCCGGCCTTATCCTATGGGATGGGGCTAGGGAACCCTTTTTCCTATAAAGCCGGTTCTGTCCGCTTTCTGTTTGGATTCAGGGAACCCTTCCTAAGCACCCGTTTGTTCGGGATGGATTAGCCCTTCCCCGTGAAACAGGCACCGGGGAATTCAGGGGGACCTTACGAAACGGATTTTACCCGTTTCGGTCGGCCACCTTTGTCTGCTTGTGACCTTGAGTGGCACCTCTCGGAAAGGTTTATCCGTTTCGGGGGGACCTATGTCACTTTTTTTCCCATGAAAGCGGATCTGTCCGCTTTCTGTTTGGGCTAGGGAAGTAATAGTCCACCACGGCAGAGCCCCCATTACCGCAGTAACGCTAGATACTCTGAGAGGTCGCCCTGTATCTCAGAGGCACCGTTGGGGACACCCATGGCACAATAAATAAAATAGATCACCAGCGATCCAAAATCGGTTCGCTTTGCGCAATGACGTAGCAATGTGACTTCGTGCCAAAATTTAAATAGAAAGCCTCAATCTTTGTGAATTTTTTGCCATTTTTAAATATTAGGCTTATTTTAAAGATATGGGCTTTTTAAAATAACAAATTATCTTAAACTTCAACTAGTTTTAGAGTCACAAAACCACCAAAAAAAAAAAAGTAAAACGCTAAACAAATTAATAAAAATACCACTATAAACATACGGCTTCAACTCAATTTAAAACAAATTTTGGCGAGAACCGGTAACGTAAAGGGGAAAAGGGGTTATGACGGCATATTACGTCATTTAATTTTATGTCAAGTATCAAATTAAAATAATGGAGGATTCGCGGCTTTTCCATTGTTTGGGTGCCTGTGATGTCTTTTTTTTTTTTTAACGACTATTTGGATTGCAAATTTTTCGATTTAATTAGTTAATTTCCTAATAAATGGAAAAGGTACAATTATATTTAAATCATGAGGAAAAGATTTACTTGTTAAAGTTGACTTGGAAACAGCTAATATCTTATTGAATGGAAAGTTTGGTTTTTTTCTTATCTTTTTGACTTATTACTTGACTCTCTAAAGACCTTACATTTGGATTTAAACTCAAAAAGCGTATTAAACGATTAATAGGTAAATTGACACAGGGTGACATACGTAAACCGTTTCGTTTTGTGAGGATATGCGGGTTAAGCACGGTCGGATCAACGAATTCTTGAATAGAAATAAAGTAAACAAATCTTGTTTGGCATTAATATTTCAGGGGAAAGGGGAAAATTCTTGTAAACAACTGCACGGCAACATTGATGAAACACACTGAATAACAACACTCCGGAAATAATAACTTCTTAAATTTTTATGGTATTGCACCATAATTTACATTTTTTTAAACCGATGAATCTTTATTTTTAAAAAAATTTTTTTAAAGCCGGAAAACTATTTTTGTTTTTATCTAAATGACGACAGATATGACATTGACTTTAGATCTTAATTCGATTGCTGTTGATCAAGTCTTTTACAGAACGTGTTATTGAATAATACAACCTACTAGAAAGAGAAAAAATGCATCAAGTGCCGTATAACCCCGATTTACTAAAATTTTTTTTATTAAACGAATGCAGCGGGAAACCCTTTTTCCCAATGTTTTAATAAATTTTTTAAATAAAATTGATGTTCCTTTTAAACCAAAAAAACTTTTTTTGAATAATTTTTTACATTTTAAGGTAATTTCCCTGTTTTTGGTTTTTTTGAGATTTGGCAATTTGTTTACTTTTTTCCAAAAACAAAAACAAACAGATCACTATATCAAACACCTTGCCTAAAACTGGCGTTGCGTTAATTCTAGTCCTTAGTTCGGTAAAAAGGGTATGTCGCGAAAAAATCCTTTTATCCATTACTACGTAATAACCCGGCTATCCGTGACAAACGTCATGCGCAAGATCCTACCTTGTATTCATTGTGCCATGGGGTTCACCTGTTTAAGGCACAGGATGTCATTCACTCATCAGCTCAGCAGGAAGGAGCAGTACTGACAGAAAGCGGTTATGCATGATACCAGTAGCAGCTTCCTGGTCGGAACCATTTTTGTGTTTCATGACATTTAACATTGAAAAACTTTTAAACTAAAATTTTCGGAATTTCTGGGGCTTCAGCCACATCCAGTTTTCCACCCAAAACCCCCAACTGTTTGAAAGGGAAACTGGCGGAACTACTGATTACGGCCAATGGGGTTGTTTAACCCCCCAACAAATCAAGAAAGAAAGAAAAAAAATCATTCCTCTCAGCACGGTATGCTAACACCTTGAGTTAAAGATTGTTTAATCTTAACTGGTTCCTTCCATATGGTGGGAAAAGAGTTGCCGATAAAACCCCAACTCTAGCGCATGTTCCCAAAAATCCCACTGGGCCCAACCACAACGCCGATGTGTGAACACAGCGGTTGGGAAAATTATTAATTATAGGCTATTGACTATGTTAAAATATATTATAGTTTGAAAAAACTAAAAAAACAAGCTTTTATAGTAAACCAAACTAAAAAGTAGAAAATAATTAAATTATAGTAAAAAAGCATAGGTGCTTGATATTAAATGTTACAATTATTTTGTTAGTGGTCATTTACAAAATTAGAGTTATGAAAATATAGTAAATTGCCTCCTTTTTTTTTATATTTGAATAAATTTTTTACTTTTTATTGGTTGTATAAAAACTTTTTTTAGTTTTTTTTAAAACTATAATATATTTTCTTATTTTTAAGTCCTAAAACAACATCAAAATTAGCCAATGCGCAAGTATTTTTTGATATTTTGACAAATAAGGGGGTTAAAGGGGAACCCCACTAACAATTTTAAATTTACTGCAAATAACAAATGACAATCGGGGCTTCAATTGTTTCTGAGGTTTTAATGATGCAGGTTTACTGAAAAAACGATTTTTTTCTAAATATATATAAAAAATATATTATATTTATTTTTTCCCCCAATTAAATAATTTTTTTTTTTAAAATATAATTAAAATTTTATATATATATATATATATATATATATATATATATATATTTTTAATATATTTTTTTTAAAATAAAATATTATTTATTTTAATTTTTAAATAGAATATATTAAAAAATAAACCCTTTTTAATGTTTCCCAAATATTATTCAATAAAATATGTTGAATAACGAAATTTTAAAGCTATATTTGACTTAAAAGCTTAAAATCAAATGTTCTGCACATAAATCGTATAATAAACTTCATAGAGTATGCAATATATTTACAAAGGTCAATTGGTAGCACTGCCAAAGCCAGTGATAAACCCAATTCCGGCAATGTCCGAAAGCATAAACGGCATTATGAATAAAGCGCGGCCAGCCACTCAATTGAAACTTTATAGAGTCCAACTTTGAGCTTTGTACTTTGAATTCTGTTTGTGACGTGATGACAGCTTTTCGGACCACAGAATACAGCGTTTTGAACTTTACAAACTGACCGGACCGCCACAGCCAACGCCATGGCTCCCTCTGTATTGTATTATTGCACATCAGTTTTTGCTTTTACTGTGACAATAAAGTTTGTGAGTGCTTCAAATTGATTGTTTTCGTAACCGGTAAATAACGTAACAATAACAGGACTTTCGAAACGGTATTTTTTAAAAAGCTTTGCTTAAAATATGGAATCACTTTTATTAACAACCCCAAAAAAAAAGGGTGTACTGGATGTCAGACTGGGAATTTTCTAAAGTATTTTTTCGCTAAACCCGAATCTAAATTATCAAAAAAAGGGGGGGTTTTAAATAGCAAAAAAATTGGAAAAAAGGCGAATTTCAGATAAAAAAAATTTTTTTTTTAAAATTTAAAAATTTTTAGTATCTTAAAAATTTTAAAAAAAACCCCTTTATGGGACTTTAAACTATGTTTTTTACAATACCCCCTTTTAAATTTTTTAACATTTTGTCTAAACTGCAATATTTTTCGATTTTATAATAAAAAAACCCCGAATTTTTAAAATTTTTTTTAAATTTATATTTTTAAAAAAATTAAAAATTTAAAATTTTTTTTTTTTTTAGTTTTTTTTCTCAAATTTTAAGTGTTTTTAAAATTTTAAAAAAAAAAAAATTTAAAAAGTTTTTTATTAAAAAAACCCAAAAATCAAAAGAAAATTTAAAAAAAACCTTTTTGGTTTGAAATTTTTTGTAAAAAATTACTTTTTTTGTTTATATCCCCTTTTAAATTTTTTTATCTTATAAAAAAAATTTTTTAAATAATTTTTTTTATAGAAAATTTTAAAAAAAAACCCTTTTTGTTTTTTAAAATTTTTTGGGTTTTTATTTCAGGGACTTGAAGTTTTGGGAAAAGGGGAAGGAAAACTTTATCGAGTAGCAGGTGCCATACTTTTGGGGATAAAGGAACAAAAAAAAGTGGGTAATTCGGGGCTTCTCAAGTTGGACTGTAAAAGGATGCATAAAAGTAGAACTACGTGTTGCTTTGTTAAAAGCTCCAGAGGAGGAATTATACTGGACAACTACTCGTAGCAGAAGCGATATCTATAAAAAGCGACACATCCCCTACAACCCGTCAGTGGGCAAAATAAAAGGGTTTTCTGTAATCGTGGGATCATTAATAAGACGAACAGCCCTTCTTTAAATAAAATCAAAAATGCTAAGAGTTGTGAAAGACGTCATTCCGAAGACATGAGAGCAATATTCCAAAGAGGGTCTGATTTGGGATACATAAGGGTATACAGAGATTAAAATTAGAGAAATACTGTCTGGCTTAAAAAAGGAATTCAATGATTTTTAAGCTAATTTAAAACTCATTTAAAAAACCAAAATTTTTAAAATTATTTTGGTATACTTATAAAAGACCAAAAACAAAAGTTTGCCGATAGCGTCGCCCTCTTTAGACGAGACGGAGACCATATCAGAATAATATATGCCGGCATCAAATAACCCTGACTAAAATCCGTCATTTCCTAAAATGACTAGTCAGTACTTATTGTCGGCAAACAGCGTAATAGCCTTATTATTACAGTGTTTGACTAACTATTCAGTCAAGTCCTTTAATGCCTAAATACGTTTTAGAAAAAACGCAAAAAATAATTTTTTATTTAATTTTTATCTGACTTTCAGGGAATGACTAAATGGTTGGTTCTTATTAGTCAAATAAGATTTTTTCGCTGTTTGCCCAAAAAATATTCTGGCATTTCAAGGGAAAAGACAGGCTAATATAGGTATATAAAAAACTTAAAAAAATTAAAGTGGTTCCTCACGTGTTTTTATGAAAGAAAGTTCATATTATCATATCTCGAAAAATGTCTTTTTTCCAAAATACAAAGTGTTTTAGTTTATTTTATTATTTTTTGTTTTTTTAAATATTCAACGTTTGTAGTCTTTGTTAGTTATGTTATATTATTAATTATTGTTTGTAGGGTTATAACATGTAACTATTTATTCTTTAAACAATTTATGTGTAAATTGTTAATTAAATGTATTTTTAATACATTTCTAATAAAACACCTTTTTTTCTTCTAAACTAAGCTGCAACTAAAAAAGGGCTAAGAGACATCTAATTTTAGGTACTAAATTAGATTTAAAAATTACTCTAGAAATATTAGAGGCGTGCATCTATTTTTAAAACAATATATTAGTTTCTACGCCCATGCCCCTGGTCAAATGATTACATTTTTTTTTTCCCCCTATAAACATGAAATTTAAAAAAAATTTAAAAAATTTTTAATTTCAATTTTCGAAAATTATAGAAACCAAAAAAGGATAAAAAAACCCGTTTTTTTGTTTTTTTTCCTTTAAATATTTTGGTTTTTTTTTATTAAAAACACTTGCAGGATTATCTTCTTAAATATTTTATATTTGAAAACCCCCCAAAAAAAAATTTAAAAATTCATAAAAAAAAAAAAATTTAAAAAAAAAAAAAAACGAAATCCTGTTTAACCCTTTTTTTTAAAAAATTTTTACCAACTTTTTGAAATTTTTTTCAAGTAACCGAAAATTTTTTTTTTAATTTTTTTTTCAAACTGAACCTTTAAATTTTTTCTTCCCCCTGGTCGGTTAAATTAAACTGCCCCAAATTCCCCTTTTTTTTTTTTTTAAAAGGGGGAAAAAAAGAAAATTTTTTAAAAGCCCCTGGAGGTCTGAAAATTCTTTTATTTTCCCGGGAATGAGGAATTTAAAAATTTTCCCGGGGGGTTTTTTAAAACCCAAGCCTTTTTTTTTTAAAACCTTAAATTTTTTAAAATTTTTATTTTAAATAAATTTTTTTTTCCTTAAAAAAAATTTTTAAAAACCCCTTTTTAAATTTAAAATAAAAACAAATAAATTATTTTTACATTAATAAAAAAAATAAAAAAAATTTTTTAAAAAAAATTTTAAAAAAACCTTTAAAAAAAATTGGGTTTTATTTTAAAAAGGGGGAAAACTTTTAATCCTTTTAATTTTTAAAATATAAATTTAAATTAAAATTAAAAAATAATTTTACCTTTTACTTCAATCTTTTTTGGCTTTCGTTTCTATTAAAATCATAATTGATGTTGAAAAGATATTGAACAGTGTATTTAGAATTAGAAAATTTATTGTACTGAAACAAGCACATCATCACGCCTACAATTTTTTTTTCAGTGTTATTAAAAATAACGTTATTTATTTAAAAATCATACAATAAGTGCTACAAAAATGACTTCGAGTGACGAAAATAAAAAAATATAATCAGGGCCGGGTTTAACTTTTTGCCGCCCATAGGCTAATATATTTTTGCCGTAATATGTGAATGTTTTTAAGATATCAGAACAAAAAATTTAGCATTAAAAGAATGTAAAGTACACTAATAACTTTTATAAAAATGAAGTTAATTTGGCAGATTTTTTTTTAATCTGTACGTTAAATATTTTTTTTTTTAATTAATTTACGCCCTAGCTTTCAGCCTACTCAGCCTTTGCGTAAATCCACCCCTGATTATAATGTATGTATATATTACTCACCTTTATATGGACCGGTAAAGGGTATCAGATGCGCAGTTTAAAGTTAGATTTTATGGGCGAAAAAATGCGTCCGTGCGCTGTGGCGGTAGTCATCGTTTACAGTCTTAAATCATGCGCAGAACGGACCGGCAAACCGATTTTATTTACACGTTTGTCACCGGCCAGTTTTATACTGGCCGCTTGTGTAAGATTTTTTAGTTTTTGGACTGACTTATTAAGTGTGATTTGTGATAGAATTTCTTTATAATTATACATTCTAAACAAGTTTTTTTGTTTAATTGACTTATTTTGTGTTAAGTGGTAGCATTTATAAATTCCTTTTGTTTATAAAACATTATTTTGCAGGAGAGAAAGAATAGCGGTATAATCTTTCTCTCTCCCTCCAACGGGCTCAACCCATACCTAACCGATAGGTGACAGTGTATTACACGATCCCTTTACTGATCTCCAAACAAAGCAGAACCCTTTAAATATACAAAAAGCGTTTAAACTTCGTCATTTTTAAACTAATATAAAACCGTGTAAAGTAGACACTCACGCGTTTAATTGATTTTAACAGTTTCAAAACCGTTTCACGGCGGTACTGAAGACTGGGTCTTGAAACAAACCCTATCTTTTATTAGCCCCTATTTTTTGCTATTAAAATTTTGTATTATTAATTTTGTTACTTTATTGTTTATATTACCACCTAACATAATTTATATATGTATAGAAAAGCAAAATGAAAAAATTTAGTATCTTTATATAGAAAAAAGACTTATTTGTGCAACCAGTTGGGAAAATCCCTACTTTTTGTAACGAGCAGAGCAAAATAATAAACATTATTAAAAATAGTGTTTTCCAGCGCATTTCACACGATATTTTTTTTTGAATAGGATATATGTAGCTATTTTTAATTCAATTTAAAACTATAAAAAACTTTTTAAAACTTATTGACGTCAAATATTTTACTTTTAATCACCAGTTGCAAAAAAATTACTTTTTGTAACTAGTTATGAAAAGTAAGATATTTAACAACGTCAATAAGTTTTAAAAAGTGTCACTTTAAATGTAAAAATTAGAAAAAATATGTTTCATGAATATAAATTAATTAATGATTTATAGAAAGTCCGGTCTTTTATTTCAAATACTTATGCTGGATAACCTTATTGTTTGTTTAGTGCGCGCTAGCGTAAACTTGCCATAAATGCAATTGGCGATTACATATCTAAAGTTAGGTTATCTATGGTATATATGTATATGTATTAAACAGAATGTCATAAAAATCATATTTTCCTAAATGCTTATATTTTTTCAAAAAATTCAATATCGTAGAAAATGTCAAAAAGTAAGGTTAGAAGTTTAAATATATAAAAATTAAAAAAACTGTTAATAAGGCCTGGCCTGTTGAACTAAATTCTTAACAGTTTTTTATTTTTCTATATATAAACTGCTATAGTTACTTTTTGCCATTTCATACATTATTTTTCAAAGTTGTCGCTATAACACCAGTCACGTGAGTAGTATTAGAATATATTTTTTAAGTTATTCGACATGCATCATTGATTACTAAAAAACTGTTTTTTAATATCTCAGTAACAAAAAAAATCAATTTGCTTAAAACTTTTTTGACCACCCTGTGCCAAAACACAAAAACAAATAACAAATATGTTTTACAACTTGACTACTAATTTCTACTGCCATGGTGTTATTAAATATGATTATCTGATGAAAAATTGACTATTTTTTTTTAAATCTAAATTCAAATGTTTTTTTTTTTTTAAGAAACGATAAGTAGACCTAATTTATTTGCTTATTCACTATTAGTCACAAAAGTAACAATTTATATTCCTTTTAAGCATCAGGAAACAAAAACAAATCAAAGAAAACAGAAACGTTAGAATCGGAAAAACGAAAGAAACAAAATAAACTTTCCTTATTAAGACAATTAAGACAACTCCGAAACTCCATAACTTGTCGTTATCAACGCAGCGTCTTGAACCCTTTTGACACAAATTGGTCGTATCTCTGCCCAATTTTAATTAGCAGGAACAGCCTGTCACACTTTATTGTCACTCCAAGTCGTCATTTTGCCAGATCTTAATTCTTATTGCTTATAATTATCGCCCGATGTTGTCACGGAATTATGATCACTCAGTTTGTTAGGCGAAGGTCTAAATTGTTCGATAATTTTAATTTTAAATACGAAATAGATTGATCTTGTAGGGGTTAATTTAAGATACTACACTATAATTTGCACGCGTATTTACTTTCAGGCAGTAAAAATTTATTTAATTTTTGGCCTAAATTATAGCTTATTCATCTTGCCGGTTTTTTGGACTGTTTTTGGATCTGTCTACTTAAAATTTTACGGTTTTTCGCCAATTTTTGTTTAAAATTTAAATAATTTGCTCCAAGATGCTTTATTTTCATAGACAATATGCCTTACGTGAGAAAACTTGGTCATATGCGTTAACGTGGTGACTTTGTGAGCTTACTTGGAGCAGTTGTGTTAAACTTAAAAAAGAAATAACCGATCTTTACATACTTTTTTGAGATGTTGTCCAAGCATGGATCTGAGAAGGCCGAAGACAGAGCTACGGCCCCGATGTCGGTCAAAGAAAAATAGCTTAAGTTTACCGGCTAAACCCACTTACATCACTTTAATTCGACTGGCAATTGAATCAGGGTTTTAAAAATGAACTGTGTCAAAACGCGTGAGGTATATGGCAAAATAAAGCATTTTTGGCTTTAGTCTAACTATTTCCCCTGGATGTTGCATGAATCTTGAGCATCTACGCCATCAACTGGAATTCTGATGAATAAAAATGGAACCGGGTTATCTTTAGTAAAAAAATCTTGCTTTTGTTTGGGTATGCAGGATGCTCAAGCGTGGCTAAGGGGATTGTAAAGGTGTATCTACTTTGATATGGAGAGAATTTTTACGGTATAGGTACTTAAAAAAATGGAATTAAATGTACTTTCATATCTTAAGATGATCGAAAACTCTTTTTAACTAAACAACATTAAAACATATGTGACCAGAAGAGTAACAGCAGACTTTATGGATCCATACCACATTAACCGCTTACCATGTCTCCCAAGATCGCCTGATCTCTCTCCGGTAGAACATGTGTGAGACATTCTAGGTGGCAGGCAAAGAGGATATAGACAACCTCATCAATGCCCAGACGTGTCAATGAATATATAAAAAAATTAAGGGTCCCCAATACATTATTAAACCTAACTCTTGTTATTAATCATCAGCTTTGACTAATTACACAGGCCCACAAAACAAAAAAAATGTAGGTCCGAAATACTTGACCATGGTATCTTTATGTTTTTAGGTTCGCTTAATCCGAATCCGGGGTCAGTTTGACCCCGTCAGGTCAGGGTCAGGGGCATTTCAAGGTCAAATCTGCAAAATTAATCGCAACCAAATTTAAAGCATGTATACTTTATGTTTTTGAGGTCGCTGAATACGAATCTGTGGTCAATTGACCCCACTGGGTTGTGGTCAAAAGCATTTCAAGGTCAAAGTCAAAGTTAAGGACATTTTAGGAACAAATCTGCAAAATTAATCACAACCAAATTTAAAAAATGTATGTATATATGTATGAGGTCGCTGAATATGAATCCGTGGTCGGTTTGATTCCATCGGGTGATGGTCAAAAGATATTTCAAGGACAAATTTGCAAAATTAAAATTTTACAGATATGACCACGGATGCGTATTCAGCGACCTCAAAAACATAACTATACACTCTTCACATTTGGTTGCGATTAATTTTGCAAATTTGACCCTAAAATTTCCTTGACCCTGACCTGATGGGGTCAAAGTGACCCTGGAATCGTATTTAGCGACTTCAAAAACCTAAAGATACCATGGTCAAGTCTTTCGGACCTTCATTTTTTTTAATTGGGTTGCGAAATTTTGCAGATTTGACCTTGAAATGCCCTTGACTGTGACCTTATGGAGTCAAACTGACCCCGAATTCAGATTTAGCGACCCCAAGAATATAAATATGCCATTGTCAAGTTTTTCGGACCTTCAACTTTTTTTCATTTTGTGGGGCTGTGTTATTTATTAGCTTTATTTGCTGTAATTATGTAAGCACATAATTATTAAAAATATTGTGTTTAAGCAAGCGTTTAGCTTTTTTGAGACTTTGTATATTATAAAGGGCGTAAAATAAGAAGAAAAAGAAAGTTTTCTTACTTATATACAATAAAGCAATTTAAATAAACTGGAGATTGAATACAGAAGTATTTTAAATCGCGTAGCCCCTTAACTGTCCAATTATCGCGGAGCAACCACTTCGGAGGCATTATTCAATTGTCTCGTGGTTTCCTCGGCAACCAAAAAGTCCCGAAGCTGCTAAAACAACTGAAAATCGAGTCAAATCAGGGGCTTCTCTTCGCCGAGTCTGCTACTAAGTTTAATTTATTATGGTTTCGCCCTTTCATTTGACAGTCGACCGTTTTCTGTGTGGAGATAATTGAAATCTATTGAAATTTTGCGGTGCGAAACAGTTTTGATTATGGTTTAAGGTTGTTTTAGATGTTGTAGTCTTTCCTATACAAGCGCTGAAGGATAGCAAAGACACAATGGAAAAGAGATGAGAAAATTAATTTGGCAAGTTTTCTAAAATCAAACAGATATTTTTCTTTATTATACCCCTTATTTATAATGATTTTAAAGGACCCCGCTCAATACTTATGGAAAGTGGCGTTCGGTTAATTTTTCTAGAAATTTGATATGAGGGGTCCCCTGTCGTTTCATAGTTATAGAGCCTCAAAGTTGTATGTTTGTTGTAAGTTGGGATTTTGAATACCTCCCATAAGTATTATTGATTTTCTATCTTCCCAAAGTTTTTTCAGTACATTTTTTTGATTCATATGTTTAGGTTAATATAAACAATAATAAAATAATAAAATATAGGCACACTCAAAAATTACTTTTTAAGCATAACAGAAGAACAAACGGTTAGATTTTATTAACTGTTTGACGTATTAATATGCTTACTCATAGCAACAATATAAAAGTATACAGTGTATAATTTGATACCGCCAAATCATACAGGGTGGAAAAAAACAAGGTGGTTTGAGAATATATTTTTACTATGCCATCTAATATTATATTATCTACTTAAGTTTATAAAGGGGTATGCTTTATTAACCTTTTAAAATATATACAGCTTAAAACCAGAGGCATACCTATATAAAAAAAAACAAAAATTATTATTGTAACGTTAAAATATACAGGGTAAGGAATCAAGCTGGTTATGGGCCATATTTTTACTCTGTCATTATTTTTATATTATCTACCCAAAATTTTATTGAGAGGTTCACCTTTATTAACTTTCTTAAACTTATAAAGCTCAAAATTGTAGGTATACAGGGTCGATTTATATAAAAGTGCCCAAAGATGCTCATTACAATGTTTTCAATGAAAAAATATGATTTGTAGCTTTTATACAAAAAAGCAGGGTTCAGTTAAAGTTCACAAATAATTGTTTATTGACTTATAAAATGCCTTTTGGTGTACTAGTGCAATATCTACGGCTATTTTTTATAAAAGTGTTTTAGGGATGTCAAATGTAATGTAAACTACTGAGATATCGTAAAAATATTTTATATTAGGTTTTAAACTTGATTTTCTTAAAACTCATTAGTATTCAGATATTTGTCTGCAATATATTTTTTAGCGAGTTGCCATTTTTTTTTTTAATTTGCAGTAAACCTTTGGCTGAAAATTTTTAAAAAGAGAAACAATATTTTATTCTAGTAAAATGTCACACCATCGATAAATGTAAAAAGTGTACATAATTTCGATGAACAGTAACCCTTTGTTATTTTTGCAGAAATCCAGGGCACTTTTTTCTTTATAGAAAACATGGTTATGAACTGCATACGTTTTAAAAAGTCCTCTGTATATTTTTTGGCGGTTTCAAATTATACACTGTATATGTTTATATTTTTGGTATAATACTACCTATTCATGTGCCAAAAAACAAAAAATTGTAACAGTTTGTTCTTCTGTTATTCCTAAAAATGTAGTTTTTTGAGTTTCTGCATTTTAACCAATTTATTATTAATTTTATATGTTCCGACGCCACAATTTTCATATTCTAAATAATATGCTAAAAGTATGCATTAAAGATGCTCTGTGAAAGCTTTAGGAAGGTAGAAAATAAATAAAGATTATGGGAGGTAGTCGAAATCTTAACTTAGCAACTTTGAGGCTCTATTACTCTAAAACTATACTCGACCGGCGACCGCGCGTTGATCCAAAGAAGAACATTTGTTGTCCTTTAAGTAAATTATTAATTTACAAAAACCGTAGGGTGTAAAATGTATTAAGAGAAACCATTATAGACATAAGTCTAAAATCGAAAGACGATTTTACTGACATCTAGCAAAAATCTCTTCTATGGTAAAGCCTATAGCCAGCAAAAGGAAAATTATAAAAATGATCTACTTTTTAAATAAAATTAACTTAAAAAAAAACCAGAAATAAAACCAATACCTTCAAAATTTAAGAAAATGTAATACATTTGTTTCATCTTTATATTTAATTAATAGTAATAAGTGTAGCTCCTTTTGGTTATTTTTTAACATAAAGTCGCAAAAATACTATAATACATAAAGCAAAAATAATTTTTTCGTGGTATCTCTGGAACTGTAGGCGTATTTATAAATTCAATAATGGTATATTGTTAGGCATTTGTTTACGCAACTGCCATGTTTTACTCAATTTAATTTTCTTATTGTTTTTAATCCTATTCTTTTTTTATAGGCCCAACTTTTTTTAACAGAATTTTGTCGACCATTTTGTACTATTAATTGTTGAGTAGACAGAGAAAAGGAATAGTTTAATTTGTTAATTTACATTTCTTTTGAAATAAGTAAAATAGTTGATGTTACGTCGATAAAAGCAATTATATTTTTAAATTAAAAAAATATATAATTTAATTAAAACTTTAAATTCGCTAATATAGATTCAAAAAAATTATATACCTTAATTTACCTGTATTTTATATGATAAAACTGTATTCTTAAGTCAAAAAAATCGTGTTTATATTTATTTATTTACTAAAATGCAAAATAGGCTCCTTGCACATTTTTTTTATTGGCCAAAAATAGCCTTTTATACCTTCTCAAAATATTTTTTTATACGAAATTCTATAACATAATTACAAGCATTTAAAATTCAAATATAAAACTTTTCCGCGAAAGGGGTATCTAAGTCACCGGTGGCTAACCACAAAAATTTACAACGCCTGATCGATAGAGGCGACTGGGGCTAAGTTTCAATATACATGTCGGATGTATCAACTTTTTAAACCAATATAAATTGGTTTAAAAAGTCAATAATCATCATTACTTACGAATTGTTTTCCTTAAATGATAATAAACAGTTTTTAAAGCTTTAACCTTTTTTTTGTTAAATGTATTTTTTTTTGTGGAAATTGCGATGAATTTTAACGGTGTATTTTTTTTACATATATTATGTTGCATATTTAACTGACATTAAACCGATTTATTTTAAATCGGAATAAAGGAACGCGATGGATTTTCTCTTTTTGAGAGTGAGTAAAAAAAATTAGCTAAGCAAAATAACTAATATTGGAACTTGGCAACCCTTGTGATTTTTAAACGAACAGACGTGAACTTAAATTGTTATTATACGGAAACAATTTTTTTTAAGATATTGGGAGATTATTCTTTAATAGGCAAAGGAAGAGATTTGAGGTATTTCTTTTAATAAATATATTGCAAGGGTCCCATAACCAATATATTCTCGGCTAAGTTGGTCACTTGATTCTTACAATTATAGCATATTGTTTTTCCATATTGGTAACAAAGTTGGTAATATGCCAGCTAAGATGTTGTCGAAACGTCTTGAAAAAGCTCTACTAACAAACGCTCTTAAAACCAGAAAAATGGCACTAGCACAGCAAAATGCCGTTCGACAATAAACGTAGTTTTTAGTATATAGTAATTTAAAATTAAAAAAAAACACGCAGTATTATATTTAAATATTAAATAAAAGCAGCATTAAATTTATCAACATTTGATGACACAAAATATCTAATTATCTCCCCAGTTTTTTATACACTCACTGACCAATAAAAGATCGTAATTTATTAAATAATAATAGTGGTCTCTTGTTAGACGTCAAGTCCTTTACCCTCATTAAGTAATAACCGCCAAACAACGGTAGAAAAAGTTGGTCAATAATCCATCGGGCGAGAGCCCAGATCACGTTTAGTTGGGGGTGAGGGGGTGAGAATCGTTTGCAGCAATTCAAAAGATAGTTTAGGCGGGGTGTGTGATGGAAATACAGTAACGATCGACGTACTATATTCTAGATCAAGTCTAAACAGATTTAAATTTGTGGGCAAACTTAGAATATATAAATTATTTGCTTCATATAAGGCCTAATTTCTACATCAAAATAGTGCATTTCTAATAAAGCATTTTATTGTTTCTTTACTTAACAAACAGCCAAATCAGTATTTTTATTTTTTTTAAGATTTTTGCAAATTATTTGTTTTTTAGTTTAAGGGTCATCATGAAGAAAGAGCAAAAAAAGAACAAAATGCTGGGTTAATATTTATGCCGAAGAAAAAAACCTACCGGAAATTATATATTTGTGTCTGAGCTAAGATATTTTAAATATATTCGTTTATCGAAAAATAAGTTTTATAGGCTTTTTAGTTTATTTGGAGATTTAATAAAACATAAAAACAACATGGAAAGGGATTTATGCAAATTTTTAATCTTCATCTGTTCATTGCTAATCTATACGAAGCAACCGAAAAAATTACTCCTAGTTGCTCCACCGAGACTACTCAAGCGTCAACTAACCAGATGCAAAAGACCGTTTTAACCATCAGATAAAAGATAAAGTTCTTTCTTGATCGAATGGCAGTAAAGCCTTTAGGACCTTTGCCAAAAATATTAGTCAAAACTTCTACACAAATTCTTTGCCGCCCCTTATCTCTGAAGATGCCAATTATACTCTTGATCTTCCCATTAATCTTCCTCTTGCAACAGTTGCTCCTGTTCCCTATAAAATGTCCGATATCATTTTTGAAGTCAAACAGATCAAGCGTATTCTTTTTTCTTCTAATACTAAAAAATCGTCTGGGCTAGATGGCATACCGTCTTAAAAAAATATGCTCCCGAGCTTGCAGCCACCCTAACTCGCCTATTACGAATCTCTTGCGACACGGGCATTTTTCCGGAGAGCTGGAAAGCTGCACCTGTGCAACCTGTCCCGAAAAAAGGATGCAAAACTCTACCATCTAACTATAGACCTATATCTCTTCTTTTTGTTGTTTGCAAAGTAATGGAAAAATTTATTAATTCCCAAATCTTGAAGGATCTGGAAAAACCCAAGATCTTACATGACAGACAGTATGGCTTCCGTCACAGAAGATCCACAGCTGATTTTCTTTCCTGCTAACTCCAACTAACCACAACTGAAACAAGTTCCTTGAGTTTCTTGGTGAATCCCAGATCGTTGCTCTTAACACATCCAAAGCATTCCATCAGGTCTGGCATAATGGGCTTCTTAAAAAACTTTTTTCTTACGCTCTTTCACCTAAGCTTAGCTCTTGGCTCTCCAGTCTCCTTTCTAGTCGACGTATATCAGTTATTGTAGATGGTCATTCTCCCAGCTTCTACCAAATTATTGCTGGGGTGCCCCAGGGCTCTGTTTCTTCTACACATTAACGATCTTTTCTCTTTCACAATCAATCCCATTCATAGTTTTCCACTCTAACATTTAATTTCTTAAGCCAGTCAATAAGCCTGATTTGGAAACCAAGCGTAGGTCAATGCAGATGTCTTTTTTACAAGACCTTAAACTTTAATTGGATTGGGGTGCCAAAAATATTGTCCAGTTTAAATCACCAAATTTAATTTAATCAATCCAAAACACAGTCATGTTAAAAAAGTCTGCCAATACTCATCCGTTACATATGAGGGGCCAAGTTCTGCAGAACAAAGAATCGTTTAATCTTGTCGGCTTTACTTTTGAGAATAACCTCAACTGGCACAAACACATTATATCTATAGCTTTAGCAGCTTTAAAATCTTTCGAGCCGGAAAATATTTCTCTTCTTTCAATCTGTATACTCTGTATGTATCCTAAATCAGATCCTCTTTAGTATATTGTTCTCATGTCTGGGAATGGCATCTCCTAAAATACTTAACATTCTGGACTCTATTCAAAGATACCTGTTCGTTTTATTAATGATCCCACGCTTACAGAAAAGCTTTCTCTTCTTACCCACCGATGAGCTGTAGGGGAACTGTCACTCTTCTATAGGTATTTTTACGGCTTCTGCTTAGAGGAATTGATACTGGCCAATTCCTTCTCTGGCAGCCCCTATCAGAGCAACACGTAGTGCAACTTTTATGCATCCTTTTACAGTCCAACTAGAGAGGTCCCGAACTTCCCGCTTTCTTCATTCCTCCTAGAATGTCCGAACTATGGAACCTGCTACCCGCAGAAGTTTTTCCTTCTTCTTCCAGTCTCCAAATATTTAAGTCCCGTATGAACAAACTCCCTCTTACCAAACTTAAGACACCCACGGTACCTTAGCCTTAGCCTCAACCTTCGGGGAACTTCCAAGATATAAAAGTCGATGAGACTTTTCGGTTCGCGTTGCATAAATAAGGCGAAATCCATTTAATTAATTGTCAATTTCACGGACCAAAGAAAAATAATTTGTTTTATAACACTTTCTTTCGCGACACTTTGCCTAAGTCAGCAAGCAGCTTAAAGGATCTCCTTGACTTTAAGAAATCTTTCAAGTAATTTGGTGCAACTAAACATTTACAGTCAACAAAATCGTATGTTGATGGTTGCAAACGATTTAAACAGTCCCTTACCCCCGTGTGAGACGGCGATTCCGTAATGTCCTGGTCACGTGTCTCGTCCTGTAAATTGTCGGGCTGCCGCGTCAAACTCACACAAGAACGGTGAAAAATTGGTCGTGCCGCCTCACACAGGATGTTTATAAGGGTTGTTATGGGGATTGGGGGTGGAAACTGCAAAATGGGACAGGAAAATTGTGGCTGCGAAAAAAGAGTTCTTAAATGGCAATTTAATGTACAGTTCTAAAAGATGAAAATTTACTTATAATAGGATTATTTTTTAAACTTTCTGTTATACTAGCCCAAAAGACAACATCAAAAATATTTTATATAAGATGTCCGCAAAGAACGAATACATACTGGTTCCTCCTAAATTTATTGAAAGAGTTTCGTCAGTCGGCGTGAAAGTTAACAAAATCCTATATATGGTCATAACTGTCATAAGTCATTTTTTTAATGGAACGTGGGTGGCTCGTTAACATATTCTGAAAGAACATTTTGTTCCAAATAATTTGGTACTACATACTCGGTATTTTGGGTAAGATTCTTTCCCCGAAAAAAAACACTAAATAACTTAATTATTTTGTGGTTACCCAGTATTAATATTATTAAGTGGCGTTAACAGTAAGCTGTCACCCCTTTATTGGCCTAAATAAAATAAAGGTAAATAAAAAACACATTATTACAAATGGATTCCGTTTTTTTAAAAAAATCAAGGTCAGTTAATGACATTAAGAGTTGAAAAATAGAAAAACTGCGTTACTTGTAATCTAAATTTTAAACTAAGGTGCTCAAAATATCCTCCTTGTTGACCTCGAACAATTCTTACATTTTCTGTAGTGGCTCGTACATCATTTCGCAATTATGGTGGTAAAATTTTTGCAATTGATGCCCTTACTTTAGCTTTAAGTTCTTGTCTAGTAGCAGACGCTGTTTCAAAGACATATTTTTTTATTGTTATCCATATGAAAAATTCTAACAGTATTAAATCGGGTTATCTAATAAAGTAAAAAAAAATAGTTATGATAAAAATATGGGTCTTAAAAAAAGACTGATCTTGCAGGTCATCTAACTGATCCGTTATTACCAATCCCTTGTTGGCCATATCTAGCATGGAGATGATCAGTCACTGCTCTACAATTATGAGGTGCAACGCCATCTTGCTAAAAGAAGATATTAGAATAATTTTCCAACAGTACATTCTCCCCAGTTAAATGTCCGTCAAAATTTATTGGGCCCATAATATATCTTTAATAACACCGAGCCAACAGTTAAATCCAATTCTTTCTTAAAAATTTCTCTCCATCATTAAATATAAATTCTCTTTTAATCAGTATGTTTTCTTGTTTTTATTAAACAATCCCAAGTTTGTAAAACGACTTTGATCGGAATAAATTATTTTGTAAGGAAAATTTACGTCTTTTTGCAATTTTTTTAAAAATTAATTGCTGGGTTTTCATCACTCAGAATCAGTTTCGTAAAGTATTGATGCAAATTATAATTATAACTTTGATACTCGTACTTATGGAGAATTCTCCATACCGATGAAAAACTTATTTCGCAATCCTTAGCTACTTTTCTTAACAAAAAATTGATGCTATTTCTTAACGATTAGGTTAAATGTTGTTCAACAAAAGAGCACTTTTTGCGTCAATTTCGGAAAGAAGTGGCGCGTCGGGTGGCGACGATCTGGAAATCTCTCTGCGTAAAGTCTTGCTACTTTATACAAATTCTGCTTAGCCACCCCATAAATTAAAAGCCTATTAATTTTCTTGTTTCCTTTGTAACGGTCCTATATGAGGAAACTAATTTTAAAAGGTATTAACAATAAAATTTATATTAACAGTAAAAATCTTCTTGATAATTATTGGAAAATGCAGTATAGATCCGTCACGATTTCACCGTTGTTTTAAAAGTCGTTTTCGATTTTGTGTGCAGTATTTTAAACGGCTTTATTGCTGTTTTTTACAAAGAGTCTTATACAAAATACCGACTATGTGGTATTAAATTATTTGGAACAACTTGCTCTTTTAGAATAAGCTGCACCCTCGTTTCATAAAAAATATGACCATATAAACTTTTACCCCGACTGGAAAAGCAAGAGACGATTAAATCTATTTTTCCATGACTTGATTTACAAAAAAACAAACGTTTTAATGTAGGCATAGCACTCTAAATTGTAATTAAAAAAACTACATTTTGTGAAACATAATTGTCAAAAAATTATATATGGGGTGTCATTGTTTTCAGAATGTCATATTCTATCGAAATAAGGGAGAGGTGGGTGTAATTTGAAATTCAAAAGTAAGAGTCGATTCCAGTTAAACCGAAAGTAATAAAAAAAGTGTTAAGGCCAATCAATCCACACTTGTGTCACATACCGACGTATAGTCGGTCTCAAAGTATACCGTGTTAGCTCTTGCCTTCATTTATGGATTATACCTGCCGACAGCAATAAAACTGCGAATCAGTAGGTATTAAAGGACAGAACATTAGGGACGGACTTTAATAATATAAATATTTATAATTTATTGTTTATTTAGGTAAGTATAATCTTAAAATAATATTAAGAAATTAAGAATATGCAAAGTTTTAATAAATTTATAACTGCATTATCTATACATAATTACACTTTTAATCTAAATATCTAAATCTAATTCTGTTTCACCATCAGAGTCATCATTGAGATTAATTACAATAGGATTTATGTTGTTTTGGATAGAAATGTAAAAGTCCTCAATTTTTATAATGTGCTGTAGTAAATTTTTCCAGCTCTCAACTGGTATGTTAGTAATTACATTTTTTATCAAATTTATAAAACTGGGACTTAAAGTAGGTGTAACATTTTCTGCTCTGATCTTTGATTTTACTTGGTTCCACAAATGCTCTATGGGGTTAAACATACAGTGATACGGAGGAAGCCGTAAGACAGTATGCCCAGCCTGTTCAGCCAAATTATCACATACATATTGTTTTTTAATTGCATATGAATTTAGGACTTCCAAAAGTTGCGTTTTTTTGTAACTGAATTCAAAATAAATATCATTTTCTAACAAATATTCCTGGATTTCATTTTTTGAACTTGATAAAGCTGGTGCTTTGTGTAGCAGACGGCTGTGGCAGCTTGCGTTATCCATGACAATAACACTGTTGTTTGGAATATTTTTTAAAAGATAATTGAAACCAGTTTTCAAAAAGTTCTGCACTTGTATCCTCATGATAATCCAAGCTAAAATCCTTAATATTCTTTGCAGACAATAGCAAGCAGTTTGGGACAAATCCGTCTTCTGAACCAGCGTGTATTATGGTAATGCGTTTTCCTTTATTTAAAGGTGCTTTGGTCTGACAGTTTTGACTGGAATCAACCCATCCTTTGGATACTGTGTCGTGTGTATCGAACCATGTTTCATCAAGGTAAATTATGGATCTGTTTTCGAACCCAAATCTTTTAATTTCTTGAAGGTAATTAAATCTCCAAGTGCGTAATCTGTGCGATTCCATTACTACTTGTCTTTTGTCTATTTTGCGGTATTTAAATCCCATATTACAAACAACTCTATGGAGGGTGGCACGGCTAATATTTATATTGGTTTCGTCTTCGTCTACCTTCTTTTTCAGTTTATCCAAGGTAGGAATAACTCCGCTTTTATAAAGACAATATATTTTCCTTCTTATTAGGTCCTGATCACTATTGTCTATACGGTGAGATTAAAAATCACTACGTTTTTTTCTTTTGTTCAATTCTTCACTAATAATAATATCCCTTATCGATGATATTGGAGTTTTTGTAAGTAGACAGGTTTCTTTTAAAGCTTCTTGTTTAATTAGACCTCCACTGATTAAAGTTTCATACACATTTTTCACAAGCTGTTTTGCATCTAATGAAAAATGATTTCGACGCGACATAGTTATATTCTCGTAAAACAACTTTTTCGAAAGGCACAGTAAAAACGGTTATTCAAACCTGCCACCAAAATATTAGCCAAAATATTTATATGCCTAATGGTTAATACTCAAGAAATACCTGGCTCACCCCTGCCCTTATGAACAAATGGGTTTACCCAATAACAATAAGTAATAAAATCGTTAAAGGTTTATTGGGGTATGGTCCGTCAAAAGCCATAACGATATATTTTGAGACAGACTATACCAAATTTCATTTTTTTTTGTCTTAAAGGATAAAAAAGTCAAAGGGGAAAGCACCTCTAAGAAAAAGCCGGTATGATCATTTACTATAGGTCATTGGCCTGTCTATGCCAATGATTTAAGTTATAAACCATATTATTCTAAAAAAGCTTTATTTTATTTCTTTTACAAATAATTATATAAAATAAATAGTAAATGACAAATCTATAAACCTAGGTAAAACAGCTAGGGTGCATAACCGTTAATAAAAATTAGAATAAGCAAAATATACATTTATTTAAAAATAAACTTACAGAAATTAAAAAATATGTCGCCTTTGAGGAGAGGGGGGTTACAGCTCAAAAAAAGGAAAGTAACTTAAATTATTAACATACTTCTATAACTTACACAATATGATTTATACATGGTGTCCCAGAATTTGTGGGCAAACTCTCGGAATCTAATAAAAAGCCTAAAAATATTGTTCCTATAAACTTTTTTCCTTCGACCCTTTTCTACGGAGATACAGGTACATAACAGACGCCCCAAAAAAATGCCATTTTATATATTGACGTTTAATTAAAAAACAACCTGGATAATGTAAAAAACTTTACCAACCATAATCTTTTATTTCTCGTAAAAAGTTGATTTTATCGATGTCACTCAAAAAAACGTTTTTTAGTTTAAGGTTAAAGCTATCCAAAAATGATATTGTTGAGCCAGGGTGTTAAAAAAATTGCTATTATTGTGTCAGAGCTAGTCCGTCCCTGGCAAACTAAATAAGCCAAATATGATTTAAAGGGTTCATTTTAAGAAGACTTATCTCGTAACCTTCATTTTAAAGAAATATTAAATTACGTCCAGTATTTTAAAAGTTATTAAAAAAAAACGATTTCCAGGGGTGTCCGTTATGTACCTGTATCTCCATAGAGGAGGGTCGTAGGAAAAAAGTGTATAGGCACTTGTCACAATATTTTTAGATTTTCTATTAGATTTTGAGAGATTGCTCACATATTCTGGGACATCCTGTATATGTATATTCGGTTAATAAATAAAAATAAATAGTTTTGTCATTGTAAATTATCTATTTCATAATTTGTACGAAATCCATTAAAAATTTTGTTACAAAATGTAATAAATATAAACTTCACTGCTAAAAAATAATGAAAGATGGACTTAACAATCAAGTACGTTAAGTGCATTAACATTCATTATTTCATCTTTTTCATGAACTTGACTAAGTGCAGCTGCACATATGACAATAAATATTTCAAAATTTGTTTTAAGATACTGCGGATAAGACCTTTAAGAACAAAGGCCGTATTTATCAAGGGGCCAACGAATAGAAATATGGACACTATAAAGCTCTTGTTAATCTAAGAGTTTAGTTAACTGATTTATTTTTTAGATTGATTATTTGAAAGTCTATTATAAATGTAAGTCGGTTGTTAAAAGTTCTTTTACTCGTAAAGTGAGCTTTTGATTTTTAAAGTGAAGAGGGGTTATCTAAAGGAGGGCTAACTTTTGTTTAAAAAAATGGTAGTCATGAGTAGAAGAAATCACCCCTAATAATCAGTCGATTAAATAATCGGAAAAGAGAAACAAGTACTTATAAGAAAGGAATTTTTTAATAAGTTTTACTTTAAAAACATATAATTTTATCAATGCCGTTATTTCATACTACAGTTCATTAAAAAATATATAATAAAAATATAAAATACAGAATGACGCTTAAAAAAATATTTGGCAAAATCGTAACAAAAAAGAACTTTTTGCAGGCCTCCAAAAACTGGGCGAAACTAATTTGACAAAGAGTGTCAAATATTTTAGGAAATATTGGTTTTTTTCAATTTTTTAGAACACAGCTTAATTTATGTCAATGTTCCTTGATGTACAGTTAGCACTATAAAATGTCTTTCTTAGAGCCATTTTAAACATACAGAAATTCTAGTGAATTTTATAGTAAGAATGGTCTCATTATAGTCCTAGGACCAAAAGGAAAAGAACATAAAACTTTTATTAAAAGCAGTAACCTAATTAACGATTTTAAATTTTATAAAATAATTTTTAGTTAATGTATGTAACCATTATATTTAAAACACTTAAATAATATATAGTTACCTAACAATTAAAATTGATAACAACACTACTGATACTAACAATAATACTCATTGTTATTAAAACATCGGCTAAATAATTTATTGTTACAGTTCCTATTTCCTGCAAAAAAATAGCAGTTAAAAGCCTAATTTTATTTTCGAGCGAATTCCACACCAAAGTCTGCCAGCAGGTCGCCCAGAACCTCCGGAAACAGTGACCTGTATATTTGTCGAATAGGTTAGGTTTAAGAAAACTGCAACGTTTTTACAAATAATTAAAAGAGTGTGGATTCCTACCGATTGTTTCGTACATTTATTACGCTTAAATAACAAAAAAACGGCCTAAATCGGCCTTTTTGCTGTCTAGTCCCTAACAAGATGGACCATGTTCAATTCAGGAATTTTTCTACTGGTGACTACAAATTATCGAAAAATCTTCGTGTTTGTATTTGGAATCACAATTCTAAATACTGCTCGTTCATTATCTACATATTTTACTCTTGAATCTTTCAGATTTTTTCTAGTCTTCTACAAGCCCTACTTACATCAATGATTAGGACCCCTTTCATCATAAGATTTTGATGATCCTCCGCCTCCAGCAGAAACTTTGCGGTATTTTCTTGTCTTAAAATGCGAGACAATTAGTTAAATTTATTTGCAAATGTCAATTTATTTTTTGATTGATGACATTATTCGTGGAATCAAATATATACTCCATAACATACATGATTTTTGACGTTCGGATAACTTATTAACATACACTACCAGTACCTTTACAATGACAGTATCCTTTTTTTGTTTACAGCATTGCTCGTATAGATCGAAAATTTTTTCGTATATATTTCTTGATTTTTCTGGGAGAAGTTACTTAACTACACTTTCGGCTGAAACTTCAATACCCGTAGGCAAATTCTGTTTTGCTCTTTAAAATGTATTTTACCTTTCTATTTGACATGTGTTGTCAAAAATGGAGTTAAAGATATTTTTTTAACACTTCTCATTTCGGAAAATAACTTGTAGTATAAGGACTAGTGAAAGTTCTTTTTGAACTAGGCGAGAAACGAGTTATACCTTAGGACAATTAAAACCCCAACATGACCGTAGAAATTAAATATTAGTTGATTAAATGACATTATTAGGATTTGCACAAATGAAAAAAATTAAAATATCTATATTGATTATTAAAATATAAAAAGCACTAGAGAAAATAGTTTATTAAATGTTCGAAATTATATTACAAGCGAACAGCAAAAGTCTCATCCCAGATACTGCCCGATAAGTCAGCGTCTTGCTGCGGAACTAATAGCCCGCAGTAGAAAGTAGGCCCTATTAAGTGGTAATATATACTGAAAGCTTTGTAGGTAGCCTCCTTTTGGAGAGTCCGACAAAGCATCTCTCTACGATTTTTTTCGAAACTGCTACTGGTCGAATTCATGACTTTATTTTACGATAAACATGTTTTTTATTTTAATATTTTTGTAAGCTGATTTAATACGAAATTCGAAAAACATTTTGTCATACAAAAATACTGCTGCAATTAGCTTGTCCCGTTCTTTTCCTTTTCGTAAAACGACAATATATTTAACCAAACAGTTTCTAAAATTACTTATCGATTTTAAACATAACCCCATCAAAATATCATATTTAAGCTGACGGACTGCAAAAACGCAGCGATAAATTTGTCAAACACTATGACCACTTAATTACACGAACAATTGTTAAAAAATTGAGCAACAATGGATTAAATATGTATTGAAAAACATAACCTCGTAAATTCGACATGTTCAGGGAATCGAACAAGCTGATTGCAGCATGATTTTTGTCGGACAAAATGTTTTTTAATTTCTTATTAAATCAGCTTACAGATATAATAAAATAAATTATATATTTACCACAAAACAATAGGTAATAAATTGGACGTGTTTTAAAATTGCCCACTGGATAAGCCGCATTTTCGAGAATAGTCGTAGAGAGAAGCTTTGCCGGACTTACCAAAAGAAAGCTACTCACCAAGTTTAAAGTAGGTATATATTAATGACTTGATATGTATTCTATATTTGAATGTATTCTATACTGTGGATCATAAGAACAATTTATTTATCAGTTGAGTTGAATTAAATCCAAGAAGCTAAAAATGGTTTTATAAGAGGCAGTTTAGTATATTAGTATATTTGGTTATACACCATGGTGGTAAGGCCTATGAGAACATACGCATCACTGGTATGGTGAAGAAAAATGCGACAAAGAACTGCTGTTACATAACTGGCCAAGGTACAGAGACTTGCTTGCTTTGCTATAAGGTGAGCAATTAAAACAACCCCAATAGCAGCCATGGAGTGTCTCTTAAACCTTCCACCACTTAACCTCATAGTGATGAGAGAGGCAAAAATGAGCTACTTCTGACTGCAACAAAAACCAACTGGTGTCTACGCCAGTTTGGGACACAACAACATAAAAAGTCAGGTTGGCGGCAACATCCTGAACGAGAGAACAGACCAGATGATTCCCCAATACTCATTCACCAAAAACTTCGAGGTAAAAATTCTAAATCGAAGTGAGTGGCAGCAACTCGATCTCCCCGGCACGGTTGGAGACATCATCTGCAATACGAATGGTTCCAAAATCGAGCAAGGAACTGGAGCGGGCGTGTACAGTGAAATGAGGAATTCACAATTCTCCATTCCATTCCACTAGGAACACACAGTTCTGTATTTCAAACAGAAATATATGATTTACTGCACTGTGCAAAAGAAAATAAGAGGAGGGGTTACAAAAACAAGCAGATCTGCATAATAACAGACAGCCAGGCGTCACTAGGGGCAGCAGTAAACCCCTAGTAACGTCTAGGCTTACATGGAAATGCCAAAAATAACTGGTCCTGGGAGAACGCACAAGGGTAACTCTCCTGTGGATACCAGGACATTCGGAAATAGAAGGCAACGAAAAAGCGGATGAGCTAGCGAGACATGGATCATCCACACCATATTTTGGATCAGAACCTGCCCTTGGAGCGACCAAAACCACAACACGAGAGCAAACCATGGATCCGAAACAAACACAAGGAATACTGGAAGAACCTCAGTAGAATAAGACATGAAAAGGGCTTCATAAGGAGCCCCTGCAAAAGAACGAAAGAAGAACTACTCAGACAAAATAGGAAAAGACATCGCTTAACAGTAGGATTGCTAACAGGGCACAATAACCTAA
Source organism: Listronotus oregonensis (assembly GCA_019359885.1). Taxonomy (NCBI): domain Eukaryota; kingdom Metazoa; phylum Arthropoda; class Insecta; order Coleoptera; family Curculionidae; genus Listronotus; species Listronotus oregonensis. The sequence goes on from JAHBCN010006871.1 coordinate 29,800, forward strand.
GAGGACACCTACACAAGATAGGCTCATACAATGGGGACCCAAGTTGCAGAATGTGCGACGAGGGGGAAGAAACAGCCTACCATATACTGTGCGAATGTGAAGCGTTGAATCACAAAAGAAAGGCATTATTTTGGCAACCGACAATGAGCCCACAGGAATATATCAACCAATCATTCTCGGGGTTATACAGACTTGTAGAAGGAACAAGACTAATGGGTGGATTGGTATAAAGAATAATGGGAGATTAGGTACAAAAAGCCCAAGAGTATTGGGTAAAAAAGTCTAAATAATCTTAGTCTACAACTTTTAGGATTTTATATTCTATGCTTAAAGCAACAATTTGAATAAGAAACAATGCAAACTTTTATTAGATTCTTTTCAGAATTGTTGCTTTCCTAAAGGAATAAAGTAATTTAAATAATTGTTTTAATTTTAGTGTTAATCATAATATTTGTAAAGAATAATATTAAAAAGATTAAATATGTAAAAATATTTTTTTAATTTCATACAGTTCCAATAAAAATAGTGTACCTAGATTTTTTCCGGCCTTTATACATAATCTGCTATTACTAAACGCATTTATTTTCACTTGTTGTTTTGCATTTATAAAAGCTTTCTTTATTTTTTTAAAGTTGTTATATACTGCTTTTTTCTATAATACGTAATTATACCATTATGCTAGTACAGTATATAAAAAACTAATATTTTACGAAAATTATCCCCATATACAATTATATGCACTATTTAAACCAAACTTGCGGTTTCTCTTTATGAAATCCGATAGCGTTTCGGTAAAAAGTAGGTGTTAAACCATGTAAACACCATGTCCTAACACGCCAAACATCTCTTTTTGCCCAATTTGGTGCGCCCATATGTGCGCAAAAAATCAAACATATAAGGAGATTAAAAATTAGGGTAATTTGATATATTGGTTTTGGAGAATCATCGTAAATAAGAATTTTATTACGGAGGGCAGTGCTGGGTTCTTAATACAAATTGGTTTCGGAAAGTTATTCCCTGAAATTTTGATTGCTTTTGTTTTTATTGGTGGTCAGGATAGGATTTCTGCTGTTTCGGTTAATTTAGTTTATCTCTTTGAAAATTAAAACCCTTATTTTTTGTTGTAATAAAGCTGGGAGAAATCAGATTTTAATAGAAAAAAGTAAAATAAATCTTTTACGCGCTATATTAGTTTTTACACTTTATGGGTTGAAGAATTAATAGAATTTATTACTGTCTAGTTACCCAAGAGTCACCATACAATAATTTCTAAAGAAAATTAAAAAAAACATACATCTTAAGACTGGTTTCTTGATCATGCTTTGTCGTATTCTATTGTGAATTTCACCTAAAATTTCAAATGCCAGTTTTCTAAAAACGGGCAGTAACATTAAAAGTTTGTGAAAGAAAGTACCCAAAGCCTTTCAAAAAGTCCGCATTATATGGGATATTTTTTTGATATTAATTTAATATTAAATTTAAATAAAATTTAAGGTCGGCAATAAAAGGTTAACATTTTATTAATTTGTGGGGAATATATGTAGGTAAAATGGATTGGAGGCAACAAGAGTCTACTCGAAATAAAAACGAAACAGTTAGCAATCTTACATTTTAGAATATCATACTTTTAAAACGATAAAAATAAAAAACATGACACATTCTATAAAATTTATTTCTAAAATCAAAAAGAAAACTGTGTACGGGTGTCCCAAATTCGAGTCTATCATTAGGATCTCGCAAACTTGAAGAGATACGAAGTCGGTTAAATAAAGGCAAAGTTGCGCAATTTGATGCCGATCAAAATTCCACCTTAAAAGTTTAAAAATGTCGAATACTTCCGAAGACTTTTGGAAAAAAAACGAAAAAAAAATCATTCGCGATTTAATTTTAAATTTTTAATGACTATTAAAAATAAAATATACAAGATAGTGTTATTAGATTTACACCCGACGTTTCGTCTTTGAGCTGCCATCATCAACGGATTACGGATTTTAAGAGCTTTTAAGGTCCCAAAGCCAATGATGTATTGCACTTATTCGAGAAATTAATAATAATGGAAATTTCCATAGTAAATCATGTGTTAGAGAGTGACAGAGAATTGATTTTTAATAGAATTAAAAACATTTTTACGCATTAACGGATTGCGTAAAGAAAGCTTAAGAACTAACATACAAAGTGGTAAATAAATAACATAATCAAAGCGTCAACCCTTAAATTCTAGGCTCTAGCTATTTTTACAGAAATTTTAGCAATTTATCAAGGTGGCGGTGTATCGTCAGCGACGGCTATCTTAGTTCATTTGTTTATGTTTAAATATTTTAATATTTTGACAGTTCATTATTAACTAATCGTTAACGCGTAATAAAACATACGGTTTTTTTTCTAAAGAAAACGAGTACTCTATTTGTTAGAATAGTCAGAAAGACGGAAGCCGCATTATAGTTATTTTGCTAAGATTGATAACAATTTAGCTTAATATGAAAGTTTTGTTAAACCAAGGGTTAAAGATGAAAGACGAATCGATCCAGCAGACTAATAAAACTATTACAAAGTGGTAAAAGGAAAATTAATTATTTTAAATATTTTTTAATGCAAATAATAATCCTCAGCTTTAAATAGATTTTTCTCAGACTAAGAAGTATTATTGCAAATAAGAGTTTGAAAACCTTTAAATAAGCGTGGATACTTACAATATTCATATTAGTCAACCACTAAAGACCTGGAGATGCTAAGAGACGAGTAGAATTTTGTAACTGGTTGCAAAATGGAATTAATGAAAATTATGATTTCCTAAATAAAATTATATGGTCATATGAATGCAGTTTTTCAACCATGGACTATTTAATAGACATAACGAACACTATTGGTCAATCGAAAACCCAAAGTAGAATTAAAAAGAAAGACCTTTGGGACGACACTTATTTAATATATAAGTCGGTATGTGGCACAATAAAATTATCGTCCCCTTTTTTCTTGAAAAAATTTTACTTTCGAAAGAGATGCCGAATTAATAGGGAGCTAAATATTGAATAACCCACTGAAAGAACCTTGGGACATATTACGTCAACTATGGTGAAAACAAGAAGGTGCACCACCTCATAATAAGAGACGCGTTACGAATTTATTAAATGCATTGTTTTCTAATAAATTGATTTGGAACCAAGTATTTTGCATTTGTCAAACAGTTTTATTTGACATTTCGGGCATATAAAAGGTTGTGTGAGTGAATTTCGAATTTATTTTTTATTTTACGATGCCTTTGTCATCCGAAGATTCAGCTAGAACCGTTGTTATTCCTATAGAGGATATGGAGGATATGGATATAGGAGCCCAGACCTAAACCCTCTAGATTACTTTCTTTGTGGATTTCTCCAAAACTGTCTTTATCGAAACACACTACAAAACATTAAAGTTTAATGTCAAGACTAATAAGGGAGATCAGGGCTATCCCAGCAAGGACTATTCAGCGTGCCATCTATAAAATTTACAGACTGACACGAAAATGTATCCAAGCAGGTGGATTACAATTTAAATATTTGCTTTAACTTTAATTATTTAATTTATTTTTTTTTTTTTATTTTTTATATATTAATAATAATTCACTACATACCAAATAACAATATTCTAAAATTAAATAAATAACTTAATCTATATTTAAAAATTATAAACTTCATCAAGTCCTAGGTCTTCCTGGATTGTTCCTAGTACCGATGCTGCATTACCCCGTTGCACAGCTAAACCAATTCTTTGGATAATGAAACTTCGAGATTTTTTGCATTGTATTTTTTTGCAAATTTCATTAATAAAACCCTTAGCCTCATCACCCAAAGGACCAAAAGTTTCAACAGCAAAAGGAATGAAGATAAAGCGTTCTTCAAGCTCTTTTATATTTTAGATGTTTTTTATTCTCGGCAGATACGAGCAGCCGCACCTACAAAATTAGAAGTTTTGTCCAGATAGGATTTTGCAAGTGTATGGCTGCAACTAGCGTCCCAAAGTAATTGTTTTCCATATTTCCAGGGAATTAAGGTCATTCCGTCAACCCGTTTTCCATCGCTTCTGCAAACTCCAAGAGGCTCTAACACAGAAGGATTTTCAGCTAAAATCAGAGCTCTTTTGATAATGTCATTTATCTGACTGTGTCTAGAAGAACGCCCTGCGCTTTTTTGAAGCTTAACCCATGTAGGCCGTAAATATCAGCATTTTCGTCGCAAACGCAGATGTGCTCTCCACACACAGGCAGACCAAGTCTGAGAGCGATGGAAATATGGAATGTTTTGTTATCTAACAAATTTCCCAAGGACGAAGATGGAAGTCGTTAATCCAAGCATTACTTTCAGGGGCCTGAAGAGCAAGTAGACGTGCCTTATCTTCACTTGTCTGGCACATGTTTGTAATATATTTGTGACGAGCTTGGCAAATTAAAAGTCAAAATCTTTCTGTTTTTTGGTAATTCTTGTGGTTGATTTTGAAGATTGCAAACAGATAACCATCTTACAAAACAATTGCTAAAATCATTATCTACTGTCGCAAGAATATAGGAAGGTAAAATTTTGGAAAGTAAACCTGACACGTCATTGATTGAACCTAAAAAGGCAGAAATAGACAGGGTGGATGTATCTCTTATTCCAAGACCTCCAAATTTTACTGGAAGAGTGCTTTGTAACCAAGAATTTAATTTAATATCACAATTTGTTATGTCTTGAACTAAACTTTGTAATACATTATCAAAATTACAAAGTAATTCTGGAGATTTCCAACAAGGTGAACATCTTAAGAAATAAGACATTCGAGGTATGGCAAAGGAATATTTTAGTAAATAATAGGAAATATGTGAGTCTATAAATTTTAATTTGGTACTAAGAGATTTTAAAAATTCTGTCTTTTTATTAATTGAGTATTCAATTTCATTTGACGAAAAAGCACTTCCTAATAAATTAAAATTTGAAATGGGAATTACTGACAGATTAGGAACAACACTTAAAAAATTTGATAGTATATTGGAATGATCTTTAGATAAAACAGTTAATTCACACTTATCAAAATTTAAATTTAAACCCGAATCTTTACTTCCTCTGATTATTTTATGAAAATTATCTAAAACCGATTTTGGGTTTCCAGCAAGTGTACCGTCATCTAGATACCAAAGATTTATTTCTGTATTTAATGATAAAATAAGTGGATGAATTGCTAAACTAAAAAGAGCTGGTCCAAGAGGATCTCCTTGTTGGACACCCCTTTGAGAAAAAATATGTTGATCACCGTAAGAAAGTAAACTCGAATCATCATAACATTGGGCTATAAATGGTAAAAATTCTGGGAGATATTCGCTTACTCGTGATAAAATTGTTTTTCTATTAACCATATTAAAAGCGATTTGATAATCTATTTTTAAAATAACTTTATCTGATTCGTGAGGATAAAGAAGAAAACGACGTATTGCATGTATTGCTGCTTCTGCTCGGCATTTTGTTCCAAAGCCAAGTTGATGAAGAAATTAAAAGATGAGAATTATTCAGAATTGTTTCTATCTGTTGTTATTATTGATAATTAGTTTATTTATGGGCGAAAAAGGTTTCCTAGCTTTTCATAAATACGAGAGCAAATTACCTTAGAAGCTAAACGTCGGAAACATATTCCTACTGCTATTGGTCGAATACCTCCATCTTTTTTATTAAAAGCACATAGGTTTGCTCCATAAAAAAATTTACAAATATCTTTTGGAACTGAACCTTGAAATAAATGAGTTATAAAAGACTTAATTGACGACAGTAATTTAAAAGAATGGTTACCATGCTCGTCACTCACCAAGTTCTTAAGATGTCTTGGTCTTAATGAATCTATACCACCAGAAGACCCAGGACGAAATGAAGAAATAGCACTTTTAATTTCATTTTCAGATAAATAAAATTAAAATCAATATTTTTAAAGGAATAATCGACATCATTATCTTGTTCGGATACTGGATGTTTCTTTTTCAGTTTTTCAAAGGTCTCTTCATTTCTAGGTGCGATAGTATCATCTGAAGTGAGAATTCGGATTGCATTTCTGATATCTCCATCTGCAATTTTGGCTTTGATTTTCTTTGAAAGGTACTTATTCTCATCAAACTTGTTGGAATCTTTCTTCTTTGATGGTTTTTAGATGTAACTGATATTTTTATATATAATTCAAGAAGATCATTTGTTTGTAAAAACTTATTTTTCAACCAGGATTTTAAATTGTTTTTTTATCAATGTTGTTAAAGAAGATTTTCTATTATGTTTTGAGTTGACAGGTATTGCTAAAACAGCGTATGGGAAAAGAAATAATGAAATCCAAGAATGAAAGTCATTTTTTGATACACATTTTTCAAGAAGAAATGAAAGTTCATCAGAAATTGATGGTCTGGCTCCTTTTGGAATGATTTTTACAATGGGAGTTGATGATTTTAATTCAGCGAAAGCTTTGATTAAAAATTCACCATTTAAAGTTGGATTTTGATTAATTAAATTTTCAGGGGTTTTATTTGCAATTTGATTGGTGGATACTTCATTGAATTTTTCGAACGTTACATTTATTACATCAGACATGTTATTTTTAGATTTTGAGTTCTCCAAATTCTTCTTTACGTTGGTTTTATGATGCATTTTTACATTATGAATTTTAAGGCCATTGATGTTCTTGAACGATTTTTGACATATCGAACAAGATGTTTTTTGTTCATCATTATCTAAATTATATTTCTGAATGAGATCATAATGTCCGTTATTAGGGTTTCCGCGAAAAAGGAGATTAATAGTTGATGTATGTTTCTTCAAACAATCCGATAAAACCATAGCTTTCTTGCTTAAAATCTGGCTTAGGGGTAGGTTTTCAACAAATGTAAATACATTAAAATTAATTTTGTAAATTTCAGATAAGGCAAAACATTCTAGAGCCGTTCCATAAGTACCTGGAGCATTAATTTTCTTGTAATACTCATCTTTTGATATATTCTCATCCAAAATATAGTTTTTAAGTTTTTCCCATTTATTTAAAATAAATTTTGAGGTCTTACTTCGAACTTCAGCATGTTTTTCTTGTGTTTTATATAAAAAAAGACTTACTGCTCTAAATAAACAATTTCCATCTCCTATAATTTCAAAAATTTTAAAATTTTGATATTTGCTTGACATATGTAAAATTTTATTTTCTTCATAAAATCAAAATTTGGCGATCTTGGGTTTGAGCTTCATTGATTTTCGTTAAATAAAATTCCAAAAATTTGGTTTTGGATAAGGGTTTCTTTAACTGTTTGTTATAAAATCTGTATAAAGTTATTAAAAATTGAGTAAAAATTTTATATATATTTTGACTTTGACTTGACTTTGACAATTTAATAGGTTTTTGTCTTGCTTTTTTTAAATAAATATTGTTAAAAAGTACACCTCACACATCGAATAAGTTTCAAAACATTTTTTTCTGATGAAAACATAAATTAAAATTTTTACGAATCCAAGTAAATAGTTATTTGTTTTTTAAAATACGGCTGTGGATTTTATATATCAGTTTTTAAGAGCTTTTGATGTGCCAAAACCAGTAGTGTATGGCGCTTTTTCAAAAATTTTTTTTTGACAATTTGCTGGTCAGACATTACGACACACATGATTTCTTATGGAAATCATCATTAATAGGATTTTTTGAATAAGTGTGATACATTATTGGTTTTGGAATCTTAAAAGCTTTTCATACCAGTAATAAAAAATCAAAAAACAAACTTGATGATGGCAGCTCAAATACAAAACGTTGGTATGTAAATCTAATAACACTTTTTTCTAGAACAGCGAAAGTAGCAATAAGAATGTAAAATACATTTTGTTATATTTATTTAAATAGAGTCATAAAAAAATAAAAATAAAAGCGCAAATATTCATTTTTTCCTAAAAGTCTTCGGAAGGATTTGAAATTTTTAATCTTTTAAGGTGGCATTTTAATCAGCATCAAATTACACAACTTTGCTTCCGTTTAACCATTGTACAAGATAATGCATTCCAAAAAAAAACTTTTTTGGTTGTTCGCATTTTTGGGTAAAAAAGCATTTCGCGCCCCTTTCCAAACTCAATAATGTAAGTCCTTGTTGTATCTAATATGGATTATAGGAAAATCTTATTATCTGGCAACAAGTATAGCAAATAATTATGACATTTTAATTACAGTTATTTAACTTCCTACTTTATGTTTTTTTTTGGCTAAATAATATTAAAAAGAAAAAAATAACCTATCTACTCCACTGATTATTATGTCGACTTATCTGTTGCTGCCATTTTGGCTAGTCTAGTGTTTTATTGAGAAGCTCTTTTAATGTACACGGGGGGTAAAGTAGTATTCTCCATTTAACGCTCCGGGGCTCACATATTTTCAATAATGTGGTGTATTAAGTGATAAAGAGGCAGATAAAGGGGACAGTGATTTTTTATGATATCTCAATACGAAACTTGGCATTGCGATTATTTTCCATATTGCTGATTTGTAATAGAGCGATGTACACAAATAACGCTTGTCAAAAATATGACATAAAATTTAATCTTAAGTTTAATATATTATATGAAGTTTTTTATATCTTAATATGACCTTATTTTCATAACTTTTACTACTAGACATGTTTCGTCATTTCGTGCGCATATCTCAGAGTTACATATTTTTTAAAAATAAAGGCATTTCCTTATATTCAATTCAGTTGGGTAAGCTTGCTTTCTTTAGATAATTGTTTAGATGTGTGGCTCCACTTTTTTGGGATGTAAAATGAACATATTTAATTTTTTTTAAGTTGTCAAAAATTTTTATTTTTAAAGTTCACAAAATATGGGATTATTAAAAAAGATTAGAATGTTAATCTTTCGATGTATTTTTTTTATATTTAAAAAATCCAAAAATTGATATTTGAGATTTAAGTTATTTTTTTAAATTATTTGTCTTTACAGACAGAATATGAAACAAATCACTAGAAATTGCTAAACCTAAATGGATGCATTTTATTGACGAAAAATTAAAAAAATATCATTTTTTTTTATTTAAAAAATAAAAATAATACCGATTTTTTTTTGTTTTTGAATTTTATTTAAAAAATTCGTAAATTTGCCGTAAAATAGAACCAAATTAAAAAAAAACATTTTAATACCTCTAGTTTTTGATTTTTTATAATTAAAAATAGGTGGAGCCACATATTTAAACAAATACCTTTCTTTACAATCCGCTTATTAATTTTAATAACATTGAAACTTCTAATTTTATTTTTTAATTTTGTATACCAAATTTGGTTGTTAATAATAATTATGTGCTATAAATATATGCCTTTTTTATTATGGACCCAAAAATTTCCGTTAACGTACCAGGGTCTTTGATTATTTTTTACTATTTCCTAGCCTTTATTTTTAATTACTTGATATACATGTTTTTTATATAAAAATTGTAGGTTTTTTCCAGAATCTTTTGAAATTATATAAAAAAATATCGCAATTAAAAAAAATCGGGAAAAATCTTAAGTAATTATCTTTAATTTATGTTATTCTATCATGATTTTTCCCTTATCTCACACAATTTAATGCAATTTAATGCAAATTATGTATCTATCCAAACAATTACACTGCCCATTCCCTTGTTATTATAAGCCATAAACCTGACCACAAACAGACACACAGAGACATTTTTTTAAATACAGTTTTTGTGATCTAGGAATTTAAAAACCTTAAAAAAATTAAAAAATGTTATTAAATAATTATTATTCCTTATTTGTATGACATATATTATAAAATATTTGTTGGGTTATTTCACCAGATAAGAAAGTAACTTAAAAAATATTTTCAAAAACATTAAAATGATAAAACGAGCGAAGCGAGTTCCGCAAAAGAATGTGAGTTATGAAAAATTATGTTTCCCAACGCGTTTCACACAATATTTTTTCTAACTTTAAATATGATATGATTCTTTTTAATTTAAACTTAAAATATTTAAAGAAAACTTTTCAAAACTCATTGACGTTGTCAAATATCTTACTTTTCATCACTAGTTGCGAAAAATTTTACTTTTCGTAACTAGTCATGAAAACTAAGATATTTGAAAACGCAATAAGTTTTAATGTCAAAATTAAAAACATTATGTTTTATAATGTACCGGGTGTCCAAATAAGAAAGGACGCCGGCTGTATCTCAGAAAATCTTTATCGCACAGGGTTGGGGAAAAATATTTTTAGTAAAAGTGGTCAAGAGAAACAGCTGGAAATTATTTTCAAGTTTCTAAAAAGCCGGTTGGGGGCGTAAGTGCGATCTTGAATGTAAAAAAGTGATGTTTCTGTGAATTTTGCTACATTAACCTAACAAAAAAATACCTGATTTATAAAGTCGAGGATAATTTGAACCTTTTTTGTTTGACAATTTTTGCTGTATCTCTAAAAATAAAGTGGTGGGGGGTATTTAAAGGTTTTCGTAAAAAACACTGTGTATCTTCGAAACGGCTAAGTCGATTTTAACAAACTTGGGCTAGTTAAAAAGAGCTATTCTGGGCTATAAACGTTACATTATTTAAAGTTTTGTTAGTTTCACATGCGCCGCAAGAGGGAATTTTTTCGAAATTCCGACAGAAATGGTTAATTTTCTCCAAAAAATTAAACGCATTGGTATGATTTTTTTTTCATAAAAAAGTAGCTTAATGATGCTTAAATAAGCTCACGAAACTCGTATCTCGATATCTTGTTCCTAACCTAAAATTTAGGCCAAAGAAAATTTTATACGTCAATATCTCAAAAAGTAAAAAAGCTACAAGAAATTTTATATGACATTAATTTTGTATTTTTACGGAGCCTTTAATTTATGTTATATAACCTTTTCGTTAAAATGCAATACTTTACTAGTTATAATCAAAACATCGAATTCCAGGGGTATACCTTAAAAAAAATCCTGAAAATTCGATTTATTGATTATAACTCGTAAAGTATTTTATTTAGGCGAAAAGATTATATAACCTAAATTTAAGGTTTCGTAAAAATACATAATTTATATCATACAAAATTTCTTGTAGCTTTTATAGTTTTTGAGATATTAACGTATAAAATTTTCTTTGGCCTAAATTTTACATAAGGAACAAGATATCGAGATACGGTTTTCGCGAGCTCGTTTAAGCAATATTTAGCTACTTTTTTATAAAAAAAATCATACCAATGCATTTAATTTTTTTAAGAAAATTAACCATTTCTATCGGAATTTCGAAAAAAGTCCTCTAGCGGCGACATGTGAAACTAACAAAACTTCAAATAATATAACATTTAGCCCGAGATTAGCTCTTTTTAACTAGCCCAAGTTTGTTAAAATCGGCTTAGCCGTTTCGAAGATACGGGGTGTTTTTTACGGAAACCTTTAAATACCCCCCACCACTTTATTTTTAGAAATACAGCAAAAATTGTCAAACAAAAAAGGTTTAAATTATCCTCGACTTTATAAATCGGAAACTTGAAAATAATTTCTAGCTATTTCTCTTGACCACTTTTACAAAAAATATTTTCCCCAACGCTGTGCGATAAACATTTTCCGAGATACAGCCGGCGTCCTTTCTTATTTGGACACCCGGTACAATTGTATTATTATTATTATTATTAAAAATACATAAATTAAGTTAGGATGCGGCAGTAGGTAACTAAAAACTAAAATCACATCATAAACGGCTTGCATTCCAGAAAATATATACAGGAAGCATTGCATGCCACTGCAAAAATGATGAAGGGGCAACATAGCAAAATATTTTCTGTAGTTTGTGCTTTAAAGAAGTAGTAATATTTTATGTTAAGTTTTTTTTAATTTAATTTTTGTTTTTTGACCATATCCCATAATAAAAATTTCATAATTGTGTTCCATTGTTTTATTTGCATGTTCTTATTAAGAAATTGCAGCGAATATTCTTAAGGGTAGGTACGTGAAAGTACTCTCTTGCTCTACTCTATCTTTATTTCCCTGAAAACATACCTAAAATGTATGCTTACAGACAAAAATAAGTTACTAACCCAGTTTGTATGTTTAAATTAAAATTATGTTTTTGGGTTAATTTGAAGTCCGGTAATATTAGGTTTCACCAAACATCGATTAATATCGATACGAGTATACCACTCCGATTTTTATAAGAGGCTACGGAAAGGAAACAAATTAAAACAATGAACTGGTAACTAAATACAGATGGACCAATTTAGCATATAAAAGATAAAAATTAAAGCAGCGTAAAGCCAAAACATAAAAGCTATAAATAATCTCAGAACGTGTCTGACGGCTGACATTTTGCAAAACGTGTTCGTAATCTAAAATTAAATTGTCGATGCAATTTATAGGTTAATTTTTGGAGTGTAGGCAAATTGTTTGATTTCTTTGTTACATATGGATATCATAACTACTTCTGTTAAATATACAGGGTCAATTTAATTTGAATTAATGAAATAAAGCAAATATTAAAAAAAAGGGTTAAATTGCAAGGTAATGAAAAAAAAACCTTAATTCCGAAATATTAGAGTACTGGAAAGAGAAGAAAATTGTACATAACAAAGAATTTGGATTTTATCACAAAAGATCGCAGCAGGTCTTTCTTTTGTTTTACCTACCTAGAACAAGACTTTTAAATTCCAGATGACCGCTTTGTATACCTAAGGATTTTCACCAGGTCTTGCATGCTGCGCTTCTAAATAAACTTGCTTCCTACAGTCTCTCATGTAAACTTTGATTTTCGCTCTCTAGTTTCCTTTCTAATGGACGTATACCAGTTATTGTGGATGGTCACTATTCTAATGTTCATCAAATTAATGGTGGGGTACCCAAGGGCTCAGCACTGACATTACCTCTATATCTGCTTCACATTCATGATAATCTCTCTTTCACATTTAACCCAATTTAAAGTTTTGCTTACGATAGTATTCTGCATTCTGATATTTCACAGGATATTCAACTAATGTTGGACTGCGACATCAAAAAGTTGGTCCAGTTCAATGTTTCACAAACTCAGTCATGTTTGTTGTCGCGAAGAAAATGCTATCATTGCTTATTATTTATTTATGGGCTTTTGCTTTAGGAAGTTTAGCTAATATTATTTTATTTCTAACGGTTTCGAATATAGCAACACAAAGTGTCATTCTCATGCAATGCATCCATTTACAGTCCAAATGGATAGGCCCCGATCTTCCCACTTAAATAAATATTTTATCCCTAGGAAGTTTAGGCTGTAGAACCTTCTACCTTCCAAATCTTTAAATAATTTAAGTTTTGTGTCAATAAACTGCCTCTTGCTTTACTTAAGACACCCACGGTATATTAGTATTGAGGATTTAGGAATTCGTAGACTCGGCCAAAATAAAAAAAATCGTGACAAACTGCTAGTTGATTATATGACTACAGTAATACAATTTTTAAAAATATTTTTTAATACTTTTCCAAAAGAAATAATATATATTTTATGTATTTACTTTTTATGTTAAGGCCTTTTATAAGCAGCAGAGGGTAGTATTATTTATTTTAAAAAGTTTAACTTGTGGCAATATGGTGACAATAATTTGAATTATTTTGTTGGTTTCATTTTTGGGAACCTATCAACAAGGTGTGTAAGATATAAGGGTACTTTAATAGGTTCATGAAAAATCCAGGACAAATCGATCGTGGTATTAAAATATTTGACTTAGGCACAGCCCTACTTCACTTTAACAAGCCGTGAACAAGGAAATCTGGCAACTATGCCTTCAGATCTAGCGACACACGTTTGCTCAGCTGTTTAGTCAATGATTTACGTTGGATGACCGTTTCTCTGTTGTGTTATTGTGAATAAATCAACTTTTTTGAAAGAAAATATTGTTAAGATAAAGACTAAACCTGTAAAAGGTCTTACTGTGTGAAATTTGTGAGTGACCGGGGCAGTTTTTTCCGCAGACATTGCGTAAAAACAAGAATATCTGCGGGGGAAAAGTGCCGGTGTTATAAAGTACTTAAAGTAAATGGCGGCAAATGAACTTGACATTTTGTGGTGGTGATTTTTAAAAAATAATTAAAATTGAAAGTGTATTTTAAGATTCGTGTTTGGCTTTAATTTTGAAGGTATTTTTTTAGTTATTTTTTAAAAACAGTAACAAATATTAGCATTGGAAATTACCGTAAGTACGTAGGTATACATTTTGGAATTTTGTCGTTGTTTTGATTTTTGTTTTGCGTTGCATAGGTCCGGTGCCTGCTTATTAGATACTATTTAGTTACTGTTATTATTATTATTTTCCTGGTAATCTCGGTATTTTCTCAATTTAATTAATTTACCATGCCAAGTCCTTGTTGTGTGCCTGGCTGCCTGGGTGCAAATCTAATTATAAAACTTCTCTTGATGCAGGAGAACCGCTTATCTGTTTTTTACCTTTCAAAGGACGAAAACCTTAAAGCCCATTGGCTAAGGAATATTCCTAGACAGTCATGGGGCACCCTCAAAATATTCTGTGGTTTTTCCAAGCATTTTTTTAGAAAGTGACATTATTAGAGAGGATGATTATCGCTTGCCAGATGGGTCAATGCAAAAGGTACCTACCAAAACTAGATTAAAAATTAAATCCCGTGCCTAGTATTTTCCAAATTTACCACATTACTTTCAAAAACAGTCCCCGTTTCCCGAAAAAGTCCTGCTGAAAAACTTGGCATAAACTTGAAAACAATAATGGTCGCCTTACAAACGACACCTATTCTGCACTTTGCCATAGTACCCTGTTTTACTAGAAATAATTGACTATTCATTTTCCAAAATTTGATTTGTCGTATATTTTACCAGGTAAATTTACTACTGAAAAGTTAGAAAAAAGATTTGGTAAATACAGACTTCTCGGAGGTTGTAATCCAATGTTAGCTTTGATGATATTTTAAATGCTGAGAAAAAATTAGACTCAAACATATATTTAGAAGCGCTGCTGAGGTAATTTCTCTTTAGCTGAGATTAAAAAACAGGGGACAGCTGTATCCAGGAAAATGATCTTGATTGGACAATACCTCAAAATTATTACACTGAAAAATTTTTTTTTTACCTGAAACTGAATACCTAAATGAATATGAAATTGACAAATCGGTACAAATTTATATAGCCTGTTATGCCCCACAAAATTGTAAAAAAATATAATAATTGTAACATCTGTGTTTCTTTTCTTGTTGAAAGTAAGGGAAACCCTAATTGACGACGAATACTTTGATTGTCTACAACGTGGCGGTTTAAAGGTTCCTACAGAAATTGTTAAAGACGTTCTGTTCCATATGTGCGCGATTTTGAGAAAATTATTAATGACCCTGATACTGAGAGTGACTTCCTAAAAATGGAAAATCAAAAAGCTATCCTGTGTGATCTAACTAATTTAAGCATAGAAACATGAAGGCTTTAATGATTTATGTCGAATGTATTTTGGTAACGAAAACAAAAATATGTTCATTATGATGTGCTCTATATTTTCAAACATTCTTTTAAATAATTATGTTAAAAAAAGAAATAACAAAAATGCCACAGAAAAATCGGAAAAGGCTGAGTCAAAAAACAAAAAAAGGAAACTAGACACATTTAATAAATAAATAAACAAATCTAAAACTAAGTACAATTACTAACTAAATGTTAAATTACACTTGTTTCCTTTTACAACAGCATCATGTTCTTATGCCTTGACCTATGCACATAAATTAATTTGTTTTAGAGTTTAAATATTATATAAATATATTTATTTTTTTAATTATTATACTGATTTAATTATTTTAATATAAATATCAATACTATTTACGCGATCTTTAATTGAGCCTTAAATGAATTTAAAAATACGCCCTCGATACCCAGATTACGCTCATCGCGGGGTTTGAGGGAAACCGATCTGAATCTCTTGGGTTGCGGCGTTGCCAAGTGGTTGTTCACGGCTTGTAGTGAAGTAGGGCTGTGACTTAGGTATAAACTTACTGGTCAACTATTTTTCAGACTATTTCACTTTTGTGGTTAATAAAATCAAAAAACTTTGGTTTATTAAAAAAAAAACTGATTTTGAGCAGTAATTAAACACTTCCATCTGAAAAGCTTACTGGCGAAAAAAATTAAAGCTGAGAAAAATAAACTGTATGGTTTTTTTGTATTTGCATCTGTTTACAATTAGGTAATTAAGTATAAACGTGGCCGAATATCCACAAAAGATGGATACTGTTCAGGACATCCAGTTTAAGTGACGACATACTAAGTTACTG
The DNA here is from genome assembly GCA_019359885.1 of Listronotus oregonensis. Taxonomy (NCBI): domain Eukaryota; kingdom Metazoa; phylum Arthropoda; class Insecta; order Coleoptera; family Curculionidae; genus Listronotus; species Listronotus oregonensis. Next base: position 46,017 of record JAHBCN010006871.1, read on the forward strand.
AGCAAATCTACCACTCGTTAAGGCCCTAGCTAGATTGTTTTCAATTTGGCATGAAAAACTAAATAAAAAAACTATTACTAAAATAATTGCAGCGCAAGCTCTTGAGGTGTGTATTCATTTAGCGTGGCAGCTGCGGGCGGCGTCTTCGTGATCGTTGCTGCGAAAAGTTAATACAGTGCGCGTGGAAAGCGAACGCTGCCGTAGCTGAATCCTGACAGGTGTCTGCGTCGATGTATTATTATAATTGTGGACAAAATATGAATAAACCATTATATTTTTCAGGGACAAAGAGCCAGTTAAAACAGTAAGTTTTTAAAGGTGAACTTACTGAGAAGCAATGTAAATTGGGCCGGCAAGGTGACAGAATATGGCAAGGTGTCATATACAAGGGTGTAACTAAATAAGTGTAAAACATTTGGAGGTGATT
>JAHBCN010006872.1:0-46646 GCA_019359885.1 Listronotus oregonensis
TTAAGCCTAGTCCAGACCTACATACATTTGCCCGCAAACAAATGTTTAAAAACAGTTGCCCGCAAACAAAATATTTAAACATTTGTGTAGGTGTTTTATTTCGATAAATATTGATTAAAAACTAGTTTGCAACTGAGTCCAGACCAAAGAAAAAAACATGTCGCTGAGCAGTGAGGCAGTGGCGGGCATTTGTGCTGGATACATATATTTTACGTCAAGGAAAAGGAAACAAAAACGTTGGTGGGTACGTGAACTCCTGCAAAACGGAATAGAACATTCTTCAAACTTACTAAGAGACCTAAAATTAAATGATGGAGCTGGATTTAAAAATTTTGTTAGAATGACTCCAACTGATTTTGAGATATTAATTCAAATGATTGGCCCAAATATTTGTAAACAAGATACAAAGTATAGAGCAGCTATCCCTGTTGCATTGCGGTTAGCAATAACTCTTAGATATCTGGCAAGTGGTGATTCATATACTAGTTTGATGTACACATTTCGAATTTCAAAGCAGTCAATATCAGAAATTGTACCCATTGTATGCAATGCTATTATTACACTTTTAAAACCTTATATAATAGTAAGTATACATTCAAATTAATTTTATTTGCCTGCTTAAACCATACTTTTCTGAGACATGAAACCGTGAAGTGAATCCACATTCAAGTAAAGCTTAAACTCTGCCTAACTGTACTGTTAAAATTAAAGCCTAACTTAAGTTCTTAAATGTTAGGAGGTATAAAAGTGTTATCAAAACTTTATTCAAAAAAAGAAAAACATTTATACAACTAAGTAAAGTAGGTAGAGATCTAAAGATCTATAAAGTTCTTGGTATTATTATAATACGCTCTTACATTTTCTGTTTCATTGGATTCATGTAAATCTGTGGATCGATGTAGATTAATATTATTGGCATACTCTTCTTCAATTTCATACATCAGTTGACCCTGCGCTTGACAATTATCTGGCATAAAGTTAGTGTTTGCTGTTTGTTGCGATGGCATACTGTTATTAGATTGTTGAAACTTTGAATTTTGATGAGATACTGGTGTAGACTCTGATAATGTGGCAAGTTGGGGTAATGGCGATGTTGCTGGGGATGACGAAATGCTACATTGTGGGGAACTTAATACAATGACCGAGCTTGTTGCAGAGGATGATGCAATGGATTTATAAAATTCACCCATCAATAATTTAAAGCAGATATTATCAATTGCATTCTGAGCAAATGCTATTTCTAACTTTGATCTACCGCTATTTCTAAGTTTATTAGCAATATGCTCCCCGTAAACAGTATATTCATCACGTTTTGAAACCGTGTCGGTAAGCGTTTTCATGCACTTTAAAGCTTCAGTTGCATTTGAATCATCAATTTTTCGTATTTTCTTTGTTGGTGGTAAAACAAATTCCTTTCTTTTTGGTAATGTTCAAGACTGATTGACGATGTTTTCCTGTTGGTGCTCAGTATCAGTATCAGTTTCATTGGCATTAGTTTCATCTGCAATGAGGCTTTGTGAATTTTCTCCCATAACATCCGTGGAGTTCTGTAAATAAAATCCATAATTAGTTTTATTTTTTAGATGCCGACGAAAGAAGAGGAATGGATCGTTATTAGCGAAGGATTTAATAACCGATGGAATTTCCCTCACTGTGTTGGCGCTATGGACGGTAAACATGTTCAAATTGTTGCACCGGCACATAGTGGAAGCCTGTATTTTAATTATAAGAAGACACACAGTATTGTGATGTTCGTTATTGCAGACGCAAATTATTATGTTTTGTATGCTGACGTTGGATATCAAGGGCGAATATCAGATGGCGGAGTTTTGAAATTTACCACCTTTTATAAAAAACTTAGTGAAGAAAGGCTTCGGTTACCACCCAATCAACCATTGCTTGGAAGAAATAAACCAATGCCGTTTATATTTGCCGCTGATGATGCATTTGCTTTAACGACAAACATTATGAAGCCATATCCTGGTCAGTTACCTGGTTCTAACAATCCCAAACGAATTTATAATTGCAGACATTCTAGAGCCAGAAGAATAACTGAAAACGTTTTCGGAATTTTATCTTCTAAATTCAGAGTTTTTCTTAACCCTATAGCATTAGACCCGAACAAAGCAGAACTGGTTAGTTTAACATGTCTTTATCTCCACAATTTTTTACGACGAAATGTTGAATGCATCAACACTTATTTCCCGCCAGGAACTTTTGACACTGAAGATCTCGATAGTAATATAATTAACCCGGGTTCGTGAAGACAAGATGTCCAAGGAGACCAATTGTTTGGATTGCAAAATATTGCAAGAAAATCACCAGTTACAGCGCAAGAGATAAGAGATGAATTCAAGGAATATTTTGTATCCCCGCAAGGCTCTGTGCCTTGGCAAAACTTGTCAGCGTAGTTTGGTGAATTTTTAAATAGTTGTAGTAAATATTTTTTGTAGTTTTTCTGAAATAAACTAGGTACGTTTAAGTATTTAGATTTTTTTTTTATTTTTGTCCACAGGTAGGTCGCAAAGATCACCAAATAATTTTGCACACACCTTGCAAACAATATTTTTTTACCAAGATATCCGATGATATGTTTTGCATATTATTTACATCTCCGTATTTAAAAAAAACATAGTCACATTGTAGTAACTAAATAGGTATGTATTCCATAGCAAATTTTTAGCCTCAGGGCTATATTATCTCATGGACATTTTTTGAATACCGGTGACTTACTTGCTAATAATAATATAATGTCAAAAATTAAGAAAAACCCACGTTAGTTCAAAAAAAATGGAAAATATAAAAGAAAATTACCGTTTTAGTGTCTTAATACATAATTTGACATAGACATAAATATTACATAAAAATTAAAATAAAATGCTAACTTACCTCAGTTTCCTCTTCGTTTCCTGCATCTGTTGAACGACTACCTCTAGAAATATACCCTTGCAATAAAAATAATAGTCTTTCGTAACCAAACCAGTTCACTTGCTTGGGAGATGCTCCACTTCGCTCAGAGTCCAATAATTTCTTGTGCCCCGGCGAAATTGATTTTTAGTGCCTGAACCTTTTTTTCAATTTCTGATGCACTGATCTTATACTTTTTTGCAAGCATTTCATAGGCATCCACTTTTTTATTACGGTTTTTATAGTCTACACACTGTACGTCCCATAAGCATGGTAGACTGTGAAAGTCTTCAATTAAAGAAAGGGTTTTTTCTTTTGGTTCCACATTTTAATAAGCTATTTGTATATACACTAAATAATAGACCAAAACCCCGAAATTACAAGCGCCACTGATAAAACAAATAAATAAACATTTGCCCCGAACGCGTCCAGACTTGCTTGTTGGCGAGTATAAAAACACGTGTTGTCAGGGAATCCTATAAATACCAGCGAGATTGGAAAAGAAGGCAGTGCGTTTTAGCAGGCCTTTGTAACAACATCGGCCGCCAAAAACAGTGGTGCTTGTCTCCTACGACCCAAAGCTATAAACCAATTCTATTTTTAGACTTCTTAAAATTTTTATTCTTTTTGCTAATTTGTTTGTTTTTTTTGTGTTCAATTTAATTATTTAACTTTAACTTTTGTAAATTCAAGTCACTATTTTGTTTATTTCTTTTTGCTTAATCAAGTTACTTAAAATAATTTATTTTTTTGTCTTGTTTGTTAATTCTTTTTCTTTAATTGAGTGACTGCGAAATCCAGGTTGACTGGTTGGGCCGAGGCTCATATTTTCTTTTTGACCTTTAGGGAAACGGTTGCCCTAGTATATTAGAGCTTGTGTTCTAGTTTTTTTCCTTTATTATATAAGAAATTAAAAGATTGTAGTCCTGTGATTTCTGTTAGAAGAAAAAGTTATATTTTGTTTATTTTGTAAATCTGATTTTGTTTAATAATAAAATACATCATGAAACAATCCCCGTGTTTTAACTTTGGTCTGGAGACAGATACCACGACACTCCCCCCCTTTCCTTCGGCTTGGCAGGCCCATAATGAGGCCGTCATAGCCGATAAAAGGGCGGAAATTAGAACGACCCCCTTTCCTTCTTCGGCCTGGCAGGTTCCTGAAGGGACCGTCGCGGCCGATAAAGGAAAGGAAAATCAGGGCTCGCATCTCGCCGTGCAGGCGCGAGGCAAGACCGCGCGGCGCCGTTTGCAACGCCAGAAACAGCGTGCGAGGCGCGGTCTGGCCACGCTCCCCCTGTACGACCAGATGGGGAGACCCCAATATTTTACGGAGGAGGGCGCAAGGCAGGCCCTAACTAGCATACACACTCGCCCCAAAACTAGCCCCTGTCAAGTATTAAATAACTTTTTAGACATTGACCTTAAACCAGGACCGCTCACCGCTAGCTACGCGGATCACAGCGGGTCCTCGGTAGTTGCTCTTAACTTTTTAGACATTGACCTTGATCAGAATCTTCTGGACGGTTCCACGCTGGAACCCCAGAACCAGGAGGGTGCCAAGTCTGGTACCCTCTCTCCAAAGATAATAATAAAGCAGAATGTGGTCATTAAACCCCCAGATGAATTAAAAATAGGTGTGGCGTGGAGCGGGGACTCTGTAGAAGAACCCAAAACTCCCGCATACTATACAGATTTCGCCCTTCCGGATGTTATAGCACATAATGCCTTAAAAACGCTAGAACAGCGTCGCCAAGAGCGTGACGCGCGTCGGCGTGCCCTCTTTAGGGGAAATAAAACCGTCGAACCCTATGCCATTAACCCTGTTGAAAGAGAGTCGCTTAGAAATAAAGCAAGACGCGGGCTTCTGTCTGGCCCAAGTTCAGTTCGTACTCGGACTGAAGCCCCTGAGAACCAAAATACAGAGTCTCGCAGGGATCGAACCCGCGTAGATCTCAGTGTTTCCCATTCTGGCGGGAAACAAAAAAACCTTAAACATTTGTTTAAATGTTTGCAAACACATTTTAAACAGCTTTTATACAGTTTTTATACAAATGTTTTAATGTTTGCGGGCAAATGTATGTAGGTCTGGACTAGGCTTTACATTAATTTATTTGCAAAAAACAGTTAAACAGTATAAGAATAAAGCCTTAAAAATTAATATTTTTAAATGTCTAGCAATAATTTGAAAAAATAATAATAGGTTCCGAATATTCTAATATGGCCTAGGTTTTCCGGACACATTAGTGTTTTTTAGGGCCATATAGCATAGTATTTAAAATTATGTTTATTTTTAAAATAATACCTGTATTTTGTTTAAAAATTTCATAAAAAATGTTTATTTAGCGCAATCTGCTTAGAACTCATTGAATTAAACCAGCCCAGGGCGCAGTGTTGTTTGCAACGTTGCCTTTCTTGCGAAGGCTGTGCTGGGGCCATACCCAAGAATAGCCACCTCTCGGGCCATACTGCCAACCTACAAGGCTGTCTCTGGAAGGTATATTCTCGAAGGTCATGACATGTGTCATTTGTGGTTTGTGTTTGTCAACGACCTATTGACAGGTCGTTGGTGTATTTGTATTTGTTTAATTTGTGTTTTTTTTGAGAAAAATATTACAAAAAAATATTTAGTTAAATCGTAAAATCTTTTTGACAGTAGTTCTTTTGTGCCTTTTTAAATATATAAAAGCGATAGAGCCGTTTACAAGAGTAAATTTTGAAAATAATGTAAGCCCGAACAAATTATTTAAGACAACAGAATATTTGTGTTCAGTCAAAAATGCCAGCAGCAGTGGAGGACAATAACACTAACAGTAATACTACTAACTTAAATGATGAAAATAATTCCAATGAGGAAAACACTGAAACACCCGACCATAATCAGCAAAGGTGGAATGTCCTTAAAGCATATATACTAAGAGATAGGGCTCGTAAAAGGCAAGAACGGGAAGCTGAGGTAGAGGAAGAAAGGTAAGCACTTTTGTAAAGATGTGTAATAAAAATAAGAACTTAAAATGCATAATAAATTATAAATCTAAAAATTCCTTAGATAATTTCCTATGTTTACAGGAATCAGCCTATTAGATATTTATATAAATTTATGGTAAATTTTTACTTATTGGGTCAATCATTGATTTTACTCAATTTTTTTTGTCAGAAATCTCCAGTTTTTGAGTTATGGCGCCCCACTTTGACCTAATCTCAAACTGCATAAACTTTTCGTCTTCGGCAACTGTTTATAAATAAGTTAATCTTAAAGCAAATTACATAGGTATTGGTAAAATTAATAATTTTTAACTTAAAGGGCCTACAGCCAATTTGAACAATAAAATGTATATATAGGTTTTTTTTACAGTGCCAACCACAACCTTCTTTGTGGAAATCCCTTGTTTTGAACTTATAAGGCTCCACTTTGACCTAACCTTACAACTGTATGATGTTTTAATTTTTATTCTCCTTCCATTTATAGGCAGATTCGCACCTAGGGGTTTTAACCAGGAGTTTTTCACACCGGATTAGGTTAGGTTAGTTTTAAAGTGAGTGGACTTTTTACGCCATCGACCGTGACCGCTCGATCTATTATGGCTCACACCTATTTATATTTCTCTCAATAGGATCAGACTTCTAATGAATCCTATATCAAATTGGGAGGGAGTTCTTACATCTCCCCTTACTTGTGCCGCTACCGGACACAAGCACAATATGTGTTCTGGTGTCCCTGTCTCCTGGAAAGTATGACAAGCAGACAATTAGATCCTCTCCTGGTATAGTGACGTGGGCAGCTACCAGGTCCTTGTTACAAATGTCCCTTCTGAGGCGGTATCTGCGGCCTTTTCTTATGAAAACGGTTCTATCCGTTTTCTCTTTAAAGCCAGGGCACCTTTTTCCTATAAAAGCGGTCCTGTCCGCCTTCTGTTTGGATTCAGGGATCCCTTCCTAAGCACCTGTTTGTTCAGGGTGGATTAGCCCTTCCCCGTGAAACAGGCGCCTGTGACTTTAGGGGCATCTTTCGAAACGGATTTACCCGTTTCGGTCGGCGCACCTTTGTCTGCTTGTGACCTTGGGTGGCACCTCTCGAAACGGATTTATCCGTTTCGGACAGCGCACCTTTGTCACTTTTTTCCTATGAAAGCGGTTCTGTCCGCTTTCTGTTTGGAGCTAGGGAAGTTATAGTTCACCATAACAGAGCCCCGCATTATCGCAGTAAGGCTAGATACTCCGAGAGGTCGCCATGTTTCTCAGAGGTACCGTTGAAGACACCTGTTTAAGGCACAGGATGTCATTCACTCATCAGCACGGTATGCTAACACCTTGAGTTAAGCCTTGTGTTCATCTTAGCTTTGGATCCTGTTCCATATGCTAGCGATTGGAGTTGCCGTTAACTGGCAACTGTGCAAACACAGCAGTGGGATTAAAAAGCTTTGACTTTTAAGATTCACCCGCCACATTAGGACTGGTTCTAATTTTCCCCTATAGGTAACGCCTTTTTGCCAAAATTTGCTACATAACTTAATGGTTGGTACCTACTACCAAAAGTTATAATTCTCATACAAATATGCATTAGGGTTTTATCCATGACCTTGAAAGAACTCCAACAATCAGCTGATGGGTGACAACTTATGTGTCATGGGTAAAACCTCTAAAGTGGGGATCAGTCTTATAACTGGTTACACCCAAACCCATTTCTCATAAAAAATTTCACAGGATAACCTTGTTGTCATAATTATTTAGTTAGTATGTATGTACTTACTTTTAAAATATTGATAACCATGTTTTAAAAATTCCATTTTTAGAATATGACCGATATTTAGGTTGGCCAAAACTTTTTGTTTTGTATCACATGTACCTTCATAAGTAGAACTGTTTTTGTAGACTGCGAAAAGAAAGAGAAGCTCGAGAGCAACAAGATGTTATGACCTTAGGAGAAACTCGTGAGCAAATAACACAACTTGAGACAAAGTTGCAGCAGTTTAAAGAAGAAAAACACCAATTATTTTTGCAGTTAAAAAAGGTTTTAAATGAGGATGATAATAGAAGAAGGCAGCTTGTAAAAGAAAGCAAGTAAGTTAGTCTTTTTTTTTAAATAAGTGCTTTTACATTCATAATGTTGTAAAAAGACATAAGCAATTGATTTCTTACTTATACAATAAAGAAGCTTAGGTATTTCTATTCATATTAGTATCACAGGGGACAAATTCTTGTACAGTTGTTGAGGATAACTTGTACAGGAAATTGTACAAGTTGACCTTATAGTCTTGTGTAAACAACTTAATTTTAAGACAATTAGTTTAAAAAAATTAAATCAAATTATGGACTTTGTTTAGTTATAGTCATAGTAATATACTTTATTTGTTCCATTATTATACAATAATTATGCCACTTGGCATATAGACGTGTCAATTTATAATAAATCCTAAAAACTAATATCACAAGTTAGATAAACATACTAAATTTACTTAAATAAAACAAACAGAAAATACACAAAAAACATAAAACATTGCATAACCTTTAACTTAAAATTAGTAAAATAAAATCAGAACATTATATGATTACTGTTTGCCCAGTATTTTTAATAAATAATACATTTATGTTACTGGATACAAAATGCCAGTTATTTGAAAATAACTGCTTATTTTGTGCTTTATAAAAATATAATGTTTAATTTGTTTAACAATTATTTAAAATCAAAATATTTTGTTTTTTATTTGATAATGTAAATCATGGTTGTTGTATACAATGCAGTGGATGGAAAAAATATAATAACAAATGTGGATAAACATTCTCATTTACAAGTTTTCTAGAAATTTTGAAATGGATACATTTAGTTTGTGCAGTAGCTATTTCCAAGACAATTTCAGAGCAGATAAAGAAGTATATTTTCTTCAGGAGGTCTGAAAAAGTCTAATTATTATTTATGTGTTGTTGTTTTTTTAATTTCCTTATACTTTCTTGCCCAGCCTATATTATGTATACTTAGGGTTTTAGTCTTAACCCAAATAATTATATTTTATAGGACTTTTTATTAAAAATGAATTTCCAAGTATTAAACAAAAAAGTCTGTCACTTTTGTAGTTCGAAAAAAATTACTTCAAATAAGCAACTAACAAATTTTGTTTATTTGACACTATGACAGTTATTTAGATCTGCAGTAGAAATAAATACATAACTAAAAAAGAAATATTGATAAACCTATTAATATTATATTGTTCTAGCTCTCATTGAACCTGGAACTTCTTGCTGTTAAAGTTTTTTTTTAACAAATATTTTATTGTTCTCCACTTTCTTACTTGGAAAACCTACCTTTACAGTAAAAATTATTCTGATTATAGTGATCAAATGATACAGATCCAATCTCTATCACAAGGAATAGTACCACACCAACAGCAGACTCTTTACATTCAGCAGCCACAAGCACCAGGCAGAATACAGACAATTTCGCAGCAGCAACCCCCACAGCAGCCGCCAACGGCTTATAAAACACCTGTAAAGAGGCCTAGAAGTCCCAGTCCTCCTCCACAAGTACCCGTTACAATGTATCATCAAGGGTATGCTACTTATAAGCCTCCCACAATGGGAACTACTACATACCAGGGTTCTCCTCAAAGTAAGCACTCTTAGAAGCAAATCTGTATTTATAAATTGTTGAATTGTTGATTGTTCTTATGTAATGTACTTTAGTTAATGTTTTTTTTATAGCAGCGGTATTATTTTATTAAGCTAAGTAGTTTTCAATATTGGGACAACCTCTTAAGAGTGGATTATAAGACATACAAAAAATAATTCACACAGAAATTGTATTAATTTATTCCAGATCGCTAGAACGCGTTTTTAAAAATAACAAATAAATATTAGAAATTGTACCATTTTAAACAGATTTTAAAAAATATTATCTTCAGTCTATATGACTAAAAATTTATACAGAAAATACTGAATTGAGTAGTCCGTTACTTTGTGAAGGTACATTTTAAAGGTTCTCGCCCATTAGCGCGACGCGGCGCGATGCGGTGCGACGCTATTAAATGCATCAGGGATACTTTACATGCAATTAAACTGAAGCCCGCCCACCTAGTCCATGCGACGCGACGCGACAGCTCGAGACAAGTCGGGAGAGCAAGCAAGCGACAATTTCGCGTCGTGTCGCATCGCTTCGCGCCGCGTCGCTCTAGTGGGCGAGGACCTTAACATAGTTAAATGAAACATATTACCTTAATTTTTGTCACTGGATTTTTATGAATGGTTAGTTGTGGTTTGTAGTTTTGTGGAATTACTACATTTTGATATCCGAATAATTCTCATAGGTTGTAACCTGACTTAACAAAATTTTAGAGAACACAAATAACTACAGTGCGCATGTCAAAAAACCTGTGCCCAATTTTTAAGAAATCCCGAAAATTAAGATTGTATAGTCTTATTTAGCTTAGGAGGTCTTGGCAGTCTATGGTGGTAACTACATGATTTTTTGCCATTGATGCAAAAATATGAATTTTCATTTATTTGCGAGTTACAACTTATCAGAATTAAGGCATTGATTTTTGTATTGAATTAAAATATGTTGCAGTTGGTCTCAAGTCGTGTGGATTTCTTATTCTTGGACGTGCATTAGGGGTCCTGGTAGGGCCGCTGCGTGATACTACTTTGGTTTAATCTTTATTTATGGCAAATTATTGAACATTTTCGTAGTCTTTTCTTAATAATTTTCATCATAGACTGATATAGGAATGGTAGTGATTTTCCTTAAAGTAGATGTCCATTCTCTCCATCTGAAAATGTTGCATGGCTGAAATTTTACACTTGGAGGAAAGTAAATGACCGTACTTACTGTGAATTTATAATTGTTTAATTTTCCGTTGAGATGTTATTAGTAAGGATAGTTGCATGCTTCGAAGCTAAATTTGTATCCAAAACATTTTACCAATTTGTTTTTTTTTTACATAATTTCCAAGCTTTATGATATGATAATTTCTAAGCTATAAAAGGGTTTTATTGTTTTTAGGAAAAGTCATTGTAGTGCCTGTTTTGGAGTGGTATAAAAATGTTTTATCTAAAATCATTTAGTTATGACGTTTTTACATAACTATAATCGTTTATGGCGCTTTATTTTTTTTGTTCCAATGTCTAAGGGGCTGTTTATAAAATACGTTCGCATAACCGGGCTGGTGGACAAGAGGGGACCGGGACGGGGGGGTCTAAGAAAACGTGACGTTCGCAGTTTATAAAACAATTTTTCTTTTTTTTTTTCTAGATTTTTCAATTTTATTTTTCTGTCAAAATAGAAAGTCCTTTGTTTAAGTGTGTACATAGTATATAAGTATTTTGATGTAAATGTCGCAGGCGTATTGAATAATCCGGCTTTTTGCAAAAAGACTAGGTGTTTTGCAAAATGTCGGCGTTTTGAACAATTCAATACATTTCTGCAACGAGCCTGGCTATTTTCAGGCGTTTTGCAAAATGGCTAACCAAAGTTAGGCGGATTAAACAGTAATTAAGTTCTTTTTAAGAATGACAAAACATTAAATTTAGACTCGCGTCTAGAGATACCCCGTGATCACGAGCTTCTTGACAGTGTTGACACATGAAACGCTTTTTTATGCAGGGACTCGGCTAAAAAATTACATTTTAGTGTAATAATTTAGTAAGGGTCTTTTTTAAAACGTCCCCGCATTTTTACATCTAAAATATAATTGGGGAAAATAAAAAGCCGCTTTGCTAACCAGAACTAACCATGACCGACTAGAACTTAGGGCTTTTGAATTTGTCTAAATTATTTGTAGGTTATAAACAAAATTTTAACAACGTATTAGAAAAAACCCGGGAAATATATAATTACACTTAAAAAAAAATTATAACTTCTACCATATCAAAAATTGTGTTCATAACTTCTATGTAGGGATAATTTAGACAATTCAAAAGCCCTAAGTACTAGTCGGACATGGTTAATTCTGGTTAGCAAAGCGCCTTTTTATTTTCTCCAATTATATATCAGACGTAAAAATGCGGAGACGTATTAGAAAAGACCCATGGTTTGCTTTTTTTACAATAAATGCATTATTAAGAAAAGCCTACTAGCTAACCCGCCGAGTCTCCGTATAATAAAGCATGTTTCATGTGTCAACACTGTCAAGAAGCGCGTAATCACGGGGTATCTCTAGACGCGAGTAAATTTAGTCATTTTGAAGAGTTTGTCTTCCTCAAGATTTAAGTTAGAATAAGCAATTTATCAGTAGTATCATTTTTTACTGATATTGATATTGTCCTTAAAAGTAGGGTCATCGGTGATTTCATCCATAGTTTTTTACTTTAAAAAGGTAATAAAACAGAAACAAGTGCCTTGTTTAATCTCGTACAATAACAAATAATGCTTACATTTTAGGTTAGAAAAACCGCGTAAAGGTAGGTTCAACGCTCTAGTTAGTCATTTTGTAAAACGCCTGAAAATAGCCAGGCTCGTTGCAGAAATATATTAAACTGTTCAAAACGCCGGCATTTTGCAAAACACCTAGTCTTTTTGGAAAATGCCGGATTATTCAATACGCCTGCGACATATACATTGTCGTTATAATAGCTTAATGCAGCTAATCATATTTACTTATGTTTGTTTTGGCACCGGCACTTGTAGTGTGGTTGGACGCAACAGGTGCCTCTGCAAAACCTACTATTTATAGGGAGGGGTCCAGCTTTTCTGACGTAATAATAATAGGGGGTCGCAAAGAGTGTGACGCGGTGTGACGAAGAGGAGGGGAGCGGGTCAAAAATGGTGAAATTCAGTGTGACAGTTTTTGAACGGCCCCTAAGTACTCTTCGTATCTGTTGTAATTATGTAATTATTCGGTCAGTGGATAAATACTTTTCAAACCAGTTTTGTTCTGCTTGGTAGTGTCCACTACTAAAATATGCTATTTTTTTTTTTAATTTGTAGGAAATAGATTTTTGTGTGTATTTTTCCTTATTTTCATGACAGCCCATAAGGGCTTGTAGGGAGCCTAAGTAGTAGGTACCTTGTGTGCCAGGTATAAATTTATTAAATTAATTGATTTTTCTCTTTGCTTCTGGAGCAAAATTTAATTTGTCTCGTTTATTAATTTATACTTTATTGTTTTTTTTTTAACCAGCTTTTTTGCCATTTGCCAACCTTTTATTTTTATAAAACTGCTTAATCACTTACCCTGTATAAAATTTATGTAGGTTTTTAAGTTATTTTTTTTATTTGTCTTAATTTTTGATAGTTGTCTCTGGAATTTTAGAATTTTTCTGTAAGTCATTTTTTAGTTGACTGATAATAGTTTAATTTTTGTAGAGGTAGCAAGCTAATTTAATCATTTTAACATGACTAGACCCTTTCTTAACCCAAATACGAATCAAATTTGTAGATCTTTATAAAAATTCGTAGTTTTTGTCACCAATATTAGCTTATAACTTTAGTCTTTATAAGTCTTTAAGCATTATAGTTTGTTTAAATTAGTACTTGTTGATTAAGTAGAGATTGTATCTTAGCACTAGTCGCTGGAAAGTCAAGCATATATAACCAATTTATTTTTTGTTTCTCATGAGGCACCGAAACATCGGCTAAAGAGTTTCCGAATATCGGGTATACGGCTGTCCGGTCACAAGCCCGTTTCATTGCATCTTTTGTTATTATAATTTAATATGTTAGTGTTGCAGGTATTTATATAGTAGTGGAGCTCCACTGTTTTTGGGGCATAAAAAATCAAAAAATGAAGATATTTACATTTTTATTTGTAACTCTGTTCCACTCATCATTAGATTTATGAAAAAATTGTTTAAAACTTTAAAACCAATGATTTTATAAAGATTTTTTTTTTATTTGAAAAGTCGAAAAATCATCAAATAGAATAATTTAAAGAAAAATAAAAATATTAATGTTTGAATTTTTTAATTAAAAAAAAATAATAATAATAAGTGAAAAATTAACATAAAAAAAAATTGTTCTGGTTAGTTTTTTTAATGTTCTACTCGTCATCGGATTTAAAATTTTTGATTTTTTTAAATATTGTAAATATTTGTAAAAATCGTAAAAACTGAGTTATCAATTTTTTTTAATTGGTCGTTAATGCGCAACAAGAAAAACAATGTATAAATATTGCGAAATATATCGGATGACACTCAAATTTGCGGTCGGCCGTCAAAATTTTGGGTTTTTGAATTTTTAATCGCAAAAATCATTATGAATCGGTTTTTTTTTTGATCAATAAACATTTTTTTATCATAAATCCGATGAAGAGTAGAATAAAATGAAAAAAAAACTTTTCAATATGTCAATTTTTCGATTTTTTATGGCCAAAAAACAGTGGATCCCCACTTCTATATAATTACCGTATTGTAGGTTTTTAAAGTGATTAGATTAGTATACTAGTAGTGTAATTATAAATGTAATAGTTAAATAAATTTTTGTTTGCAGAGGATGATGGTAGACGTAACGAATTAGTCCGAGCAGTTTTATGGAACAGTGAGTTTTCATAAATACCTATTTGGTGCTTTTGATCAGGTTTATTTGCTTTTACTGCTTTGCTCTTTTCACTCTTTTTTTATCACATTTTTTTGTCGAGATTTACATTTACTGCAGTCATTAAGCTAATAACAATACATTTTTTCAGTTGACTTTAATCATATTTATTTAGAAGATGTAATAGGTTGGAAATAAACACATATTTTTTTATTAGGAAATAAATGGGTGGTAAAAGTTTCTATAGAAAAATTTTTAATTTAATATTTCACCAAACCAAAATAATAAGAGAAAATTTTTGGTGTCACCTTATTTCATTAAAACTTATCCATTAGTTACACAGTGTTATGTACCTTACACTTTCTATAGGTTCACCTTAAAGATCAATTATTCTACATAAATAAGGGGGCATTTTGTATAGGTTCACCTTAAAGATCAATTATCATCCGTGTTAATAATAATTAATTAAAAAACATTTTTTCTAAGAGTCTATCCATTGAAAAGGACAAGAATTGATGTACTCGCTTTTCCAGCACATTAATACATTTATGTTTTGGGGGAAGGCAGATGCAATAAAAACATTGATGGAAGATCTTGGCCCATATAAAGACTTAAATTTAAAAATTTTAATTTAATAGCCAATTGAGAATTTTTTCACCTAGTTTCTTGGGTCATTTAAACAGATGCCTTGAAAGAATAAAAATATCAATAACATTTTAGCCAAAATTAAAAAAAGGAAAAAAAATTTCCTATTTTATTTTTTAAAATTTGTATTAACCACCTTTGTGAGTTAAATAAAAAAATATGTATCCTCAAATTGGAACATATTGAATGTGATCATTGTTTTTATTTCCAACTTTTTTGTTACATCTTGGATGGATCTGTCAACTTCTTGTAAGCTTAGCTTGCATATTCCTATATACTCTGTATAAGTTTTCATTCACCCATCATCCATTTGCATGGTTTTTTTTATTTATTTCAGATTGCTAACAAGGGGTTAGGCTTAATTATAATAATAAAATTCTACCAATGTAACATATCCTCTTTAAGGGTGCTTTTTCCCTGTTTTAAATTTTCTATATTGGAACTTGTTATCTGAAAGTTAACAACTCAGAAAGTCTCGTACTTTGGTAAACTTGTGAAATGAATACAATAACAAAAGGTATTAGTTACAAACATACAAAAGTTAAAAAGAACTAAAAAATAACCGTTAAATAAGTCATTTAAGAAACCCCAGTTAAAAAAGCATCAAAATAATAATTAAGCAAAGATAAAACTTTTAGGACTATTTTATAGTTTTTGGTAATCTCTGCAGGTGGGTGTAGAAGGGTTGGCAAAAAAAACACTTTTTTCCGATTTTGACCAGGGCAGTGGTCAAAATTGGTTTCATCCGTCCAAAACTGGTTAAAACCACTTGTCAAAACTTTGAATATGTTTTTAAAGCCTGGCAACCATGTATCACTATGATGACCTATTATCGAAGTATGTAACTATCGCCACACACGCGCCACGCGCACCCTCACTACTTGTGAGCGAACGACGCGGTAAGGCGGCACGCAGCAACGATGGCAAAATCCTTTTTAATCGTGAGGACAGCTCTTCTTTTTTATTAATTAGTGCCCAAGTTGGCAAAATCCTTTTTAATAGTGCTAAAAGAGCTGTTTGTTAAGACTTATTAATTACTGCCCAAGTTTGAAATTAAATAGGCGATTTTTTTAGTTTTCTTTAGACTAGAACTTAAACAGTGGATTTAAAACCAAAAACGATTTTAATAATTTAAGTGATAAAGAACCTTTGTTATGTGTTTTTATAACAGCAGATTTAATTCGGGGTATATTTTTTTTATTTTAAACCTACATGGTCTTATACCTGACTCTTGACAGGTATAGATTATGTGTCATATACCTGGTAATTTTTGCGCTATTGTTTGTGATTTTAAATTAAATATGTTTACAACTAAAAGTTGTATCATTAATTTTTCCATTTTTGAACACTAAATAGACAAAACTGATTTTGACCTGTCCGGTTTTAACCTGGTTAAAATCAGTGGTTTTAACCACCCTGCCTGAAACTTGCCAACCCTGGGGTGTACATTGTCTTTGATTATATTTACGTGGCTTCTGGAGCCTTTATTTTTAAATAGAGAAAAAAATGTTTTATATAAAAGTTGTAGGTTTTTTTCATATTATCTTTTGAAAAAAAAAAATTCTAATAAAAAAAGGAAAATAAGAATCATTTTTAAAACACCTGTATACCAAAACAAAAGTTTTTTTCTGTTAAATATATATAATTATATAATATTAAATTAATAATTATTTAATATATATATATATATATATATATATATATATATTTTATATAATATATATATATATATATATATATATATATATATATATATATATATATATATATATATATATATATATATATATATATATATATATATATATATATATATATATATTTTATATATATATATATAAATATATATATATATATATATATATATATATATATATATATATATATATATATCATTATGATATTTGGATAAACCATTTTTGAATATTTAAGCCTAAAATATAAATAAATTGAAAAAAAAATATATATTAGTATCAAGAAAAGCTATGAAAACAATAAAATTGTTTTAAAAAATTTTGATATTGATATTGTAAAAAGTTAAAATTTATCATTTTAAAACTATTAAAAGTAGTTTGTATTGCTTTTTTGTCGATGGGCTATTCAGAAGAACAAAAAATCTCTATTATGCGTCTGTTTTATGGTAACAATAATGTGACGACAGTGCAAAGGGAATATTACTTATTATATCCTTAACAACGAGTACCATCTATAGATACTATTAAATACATAGTAAGAAAGTTTATTGAACAAAAAAGCTTTAAAATGAAGAAAAGGACTGCAGTACAACATGAAAACAAGGTTTTGGATATCCTCGTTTTTTCAGGATAATTATTATACTTTTCCTATTGGACTTGCACTAACTACTTTTAATAATTTTAGAAAATCCTGAAATATCAATCTCGGATGAGGCATCTGAACTTAATAAAACAGATTATAAAATTTATTTAACCTTAAAATTTTACAAATGTTATCCTTATAAATTTATGTCCGTTCAGAACCTTCCTGAACAAAACATGCAGGACCGACCTAAATATGCATTGAAAATAGCTAGATTTATGCAGCAGAATCCAAAGTTTTTAAATAAAATTATATTCACCGACAAGTCTTCCTTCACTTTAGTAGGAATGTTTAATCACAAAAATAAACATTATGGGTCCAGAGAAAACCCTCACCAAATTCAGCAACATAACAATTCTATTGTTTCCATGGCTTTCTTGATACTAATATGAAACTTTTTTGTAATTTATTAATAATTTAACCTAAAATATCTTAAAAATGGTTTATCCAAATATCATCAATGTATGTATATATATTTGAAATCAGAAAAAAAAGATCTTTCGTTGTGGCGCATAATATACAGGGTGTTTTATTTAAAAAAGTTGAATTTGCCTATATCTTTCCATTTTTTTATTGCGATATTTTTTTACTGATAATATGGAAAAAATCCCACAATTTTTATATAAAATATTTTTTTCTGTCTTCAAAAATAAAGGCCCCAGAAGCCACGTAAATATAATCAAAGACCCTGTACAGTGTGAAATCCCTGTACATCTGGGAGTGTCTAATATTATAATATACAGGATTTTTCTTTATTACTTAAAAGTCATATATTTTTCAAAACCTACACAAAAAGCAACCCTTATAAATCAGAAAAACACAAGGGTGAGAACAGTAAATTTCAACCGAAAAGTCCTGTTAATTTAGCAACTGTCAAATATAGCAAAAAAATTTTTTCGCTGATATTACAAAATATAACTCTTTTTTCAGGATCTTTTTTCAGAAAATTTTAGAAAAATACCTGTATTTCTCAAATACATTTTTCAGCTTTCAAGAAAGTTTCCTGTTTGCTTTCAAAAAAAACATTTAAACTATTTTAAAGAAAATTGTTAGATTTCTTCGATAAAGAATTATTTTTGTTATATTTTTGGTTATCTAATTTGAATTTTCTATTAGCAATTATTTGATATTTTCTCGCTGTGCTGTGCTCTAATCATAATGGTAAAAATGGAATAAGTTATAGCTATATATTTTTTTAACATCGTTTATTATTCATTATGTTTTTATTTTTATCATTGCCTTTCATAAAATGTTCTTAATACTCCATATATAGCCAATATACTAAACATCTATTAATTTTAATTTTAGAGGCTCCACAATACTCAAACCAACCCTCAGCGTTCTATCCAGTTGCACCACAAGACATTTCTATCTACTACCCATCTTTGTCCAGAGATGCGGGTCGCCCTGTTTATGATAACCAGAGACCGCCGCAGAGTTTTCAGATTGATCATAAACTACAAGAACATTACACGGCTTTGAGAACTGCGACGACTCAGCATGGTCATGTGATTCATCCTGGATCTGGGTTGGCTATAAGTGCAGCACAGGCTGCACCAAAAGGTATGGAGGTATTGAGGTAATTCATAAACTTGTCGCTGGCACCATTCGTTTATTAAACGGCGTCGACCTGCGTTGGTGACGCACTTGCCGTTGAAGTTACTTAAGCTGAATTTTGGCGCTGGTGTTGTCTCAGCGTTTGTTGTGTTTTCGTAGTACGTCAGATTGCAACCAACATAGTATGTGATTTCGGCTCGTTTTGGTACCTATTTTTGGTTGAGAGATAAAAAGTAGGTTAAGCTTGACTTGTTTACTAATAAAATGCCGCTTGATGTCTACCAAAAGGTTCTTAGGTAATTTTTTGCTTTTTTATTTTTTTGTGTAAAGTTTTTTTTAATAAAAGTTTTTGTTGGTAATTCCAGCTTTTTTTTCTTATATTGCTGGTACACGCCAGACATCCTTCAAGTCCTATTACAAGAGTGATCTGGAAAATTCTCGGCCTAACAATAAAGACACAAAATTACAATTATTTTTATTTTTCAACATTATCTCCTTTTACATCAATGCACCTTGACCAACGATGTTGACCAGTCATTATTCTCTTAATTTTCTTTTCTCCAGGTCTCCACAATAACATCAGAAATTGTCTCTAAAAACGCTGACCGAGGAGAAAGCATTGAATCCATGTAAAAACACTTTCTGCACGGGTGCATTATTCTAATCAAAAAGTATTTTTTTGTTTAAACCAGGTCTTTTTTTATTCAGAGATTAAAATAGATTCAGCCTGCATAGTTTTGCTCTTCTCAAGGTAATCAGTAAATAGAATGCCTTTAACATTCTAAAAAATAGATGCCATAAATTTACCCAATGAAGGTTCGAACTTGGTTTTTTTTTTTGGGCTGTGTGGGTCTAGTTTGACACCTTTTTCTTTTGCGACTTTTTTTGATTTAAGGGCGACATAAAAAAATATAAATAAGTTTTTTTTTCATAAGATAGCTTATCAATATAAACTGAAAGGTCAAAATGTATACATTTTTATCATTGCCTGCCAAAAAAAAAAAAATGTTAAAAAACATATTTTAAGAGGGCGGGTTGTTTTTATGAATCTATAGACATTACATTTCGCTTAATTTTTTTTTATCGTTTTGAATTCCTATTCTATATACTCGTGAATCTACCCTACAAGTGATAATATTTACTTAAACATAAAAATATTACTTCCATTATAGTTAAGGGGGCTGTATAACGACACAAGATGTTATTAAACTCTTACTAACTATGTAAGACAAAGAAAAAGCGAATACGCCATGTAAAGTCGGCGGGAACAAATCTTATAACACTCCGCTACGTCTCCGCCACATAGTTGGAACGTAATTGCGACGATCACCTTTAAAATGTTCCCTATTTTGGTTGTAGGCACGTAATGGGATCGTAGCAACAACGTTCCCGTCACTAGTAACCACAAATTTAGAGTTCCCAACAATAGTCGCGGTTGCTGCTTGGGTTAAGACTTTAAGTGACAGTACTACAAACATAAACAAACTTCATTCTATGTTTTAAGTGTCATTTAGTTGAATAAGTTGTGTAAATGAGAAGATGTGTTTTTATCTTGTTGGGGGTTTATATTTTTGCAAAAATTGTCTGTTTTGCGTGATATTTTGGCCCAGTTCCAATATTAAATCTTGGATTAGAACGGAGTGAGCGGATTTTCATGTTACATGGTCTTACAGCAGATGATCTGCACGGAGACCACAACATAAAAATCTGCTCGTTCCGCTCTCATTCAAGATCAAATACCAACTTTAAATTGTAAAGAAAAAATCACTTTGTGTCTGAAAACGCATGAGAGTACCAATTATTTATTATTATTTCGAAGTAAGTATTCTTGTTCATTTTTGACTTCTGTGGTCCCAACTGAGCAATATGTTTTTCGTCTCTCAACATATAAAGAGAACAAACCAAGAAAAAGAGACAAATATAAACATATTGTGAATTGTTCGTTAAATTCGTAACAAACTACAAATTTGCAAAGCTGTGGGTTTACTAACAGTGTTTTAAATATTTCCCTTTTTCACCAAAGTAGTAGGGATGTAGAATATTTAGCATCTCTCAGAATGAACTTACGCGATCCATATGAACGCGTTAACATATATTTTTAAAATTTTGCATGGTGGTGTTTTTAAGGTTACTCTATTCAACTAAAATATTTTTAAGATGTTTGAACATGCGGTTATACCGAAAGTAGAGATTATATATAACGCTAAATGGACTTTCTTTAGTGTTTAGGGAGCGTAAAAACTTAAAATAATTTCATATATTGTGAACCAATTTTACCTGAATCATAATATGGCTTCCATGTCACTTTAGTCTGGGTAATTTTCCAATTTAGGTACTTAGACTGGAACGAAGTTTGAAGTTTCTAACGTGGGTCTCAAAATAAGGGCACACCTATTAGGAACGTTTCTCGATTTTCTATGTTTTTGCAAATTTGAACATAATATATTGTTCCTGAGGTAAATGAAAGTAACTTTTAAATTGAACAAGTTTTCCTGACTGCCGGGTGTGTAGTGTTATGAACCCAAATTTTTATGCCTTTGAATCTAAAACTCGCAGATCGTTATAGTTTTTTGGAAAGGTATTTTTAATGTAATGCAAAACAACTTTTAAATTGGACATATTATTGTAATTATAAAGGGTCTCATAAAAAAAAATTAAATTTCAATACAATTTTATATACCAGAAATTATTAAAAGACATTTGTAAAACAGCAATATTCATACACTATAACTGATAGTTATATAAAATGATTTAATTTTAAAAGTTGCTTGAAGTTGTGTTGAGGGTTGTCTCAAGAAACACATAACAAAAAATTATAAAGACATAGCAAGTTTTAGGATCGCATTCGTGAAAATCGACCTGTAAATTTTGGTCCGTTTTTCGGGTATACCCAATTTTTTTTATATAAACCCAGGTAATCAGATTTGAAGAAAATTGACTTAAAACCCAGCTTTAAACTAAACTTAGCACTGTTAATACAGATTTTTTGGTTTAGTCAATTAAATAACATGATTTAACAAATTATTTAGTTTTAAATTTTAATAATGTGATTTTTATCAAAAACATTTTATACATAATAGATAAAATTACTATTTTAGGCGGAAGTATAACTGCTGGGTATCCTGTTAGAAGCCAACCACAATATCAGCAAGCTGCACCAGCTTCCCTGTATACTACCCAATCTCGGCAGATGTACCAAAATTATCCACCTAGAGATTAGCAATGAGCAGGTTAAACTCAAATATACTTTAAGTGAGTAGGATTTAGTGGATAAGTATAATGTATCTACAGAAACAAATAAAGTGCTGTCTACATGATAAAGTTTATTTTACCTATTTGTTCTTCATCTAAAATTCCGCAAAGTACTGTTTTTTGAACGTCCTGTGAATACGCGACGCCAAAAGTTTTAAGACGTGTTACGTACGTTTCTTTTCTGTTAATTGACCGGAAGAAGTCTCTTTATGGACTAGTCCGGCTATTAAGCTTTTCCCGGACTAGGCGAAAAAAAACTACTTTCTTAAAAGAAACCCGTTGGGAAGCAGTAACTTCTGGACGGCTTCAAAAAACTTATCTGCTACTACACTGGAGATGAACTAAATAAATTATTTGAATTGTTTATTCTTATCGCAAATTCTATGGATACTAAAAAAACGACGAGACATGAATAAGTGAGGGGCATACTTGCTTAAAAGTACGGCGGGACTTAAATATTACATTTCGGGACGGATTTTTTATAGTCCAGTCAGTACTGAAAATTTGAGATTAAGTTTATCTTGCCCTCCACTTCAAAAGTCACATACGCTCTAGGTGCGCTTTTTGTTTTTAAGGGGTAAATCTACCCTCTATTGAAAAAAAAATAAAAATAAAAAATCTGATTTAATCATTGTATTCATTTAAATCTTGTTTATTTTTGTGGCTTAGATATTGTTGCGTGTTCTTCAACATAAAAAATTAATTATTCACACATTTCAACCCTTTGAAACCCCTAACAACCTTAAAAAACTAATATTCTTTATAAAGATGACATAAAGAAAAAAAGTTTTAGCAGCTTAAAACATTTCAACTATGTATTTAAATAAAAATATTTATTATTATCCTGCTCATATAATAATTTTCTATCAAATAGAACATTTCAACCCTTAAAATCACCCCTTTTAATGAAAATGAATTGAAAAATATTTGTAACGATTTAAAACATTTTTAGTGTTGATATTTTTTTACAAAAATTTATTTCTTGCTATAGAATATCTTTTTATGATGATTGCAATAATTTAACCCTTAAAACCACCCCTTTTTACTAAAATAAATTTAAAAATATATTGTACCTTCTAGCTCAAAATATCACAAGTTCAAGTACTTCTAAAAAACTTTATTTTTCAAAAAGGTTTCCAAAGATCAATATTTTTTTTCCTTTGTTGTAAAATGCTGATGTTGCATCACATCCAGTAAAACAATGATACACACACATATTTGTATGTATATAGACACATGTATATGAATATGTATTCATATAAATGCTCCAAAATAAATAACTTTTTGAAATTCCAAAATTAAAAAAAAAAGTGTTTTTTTTTTTTTCTATAACTTCGTTAATTTTAATGCTACGACATCCAAAAACCATTCTAAAGGGAATTTTATTTTGGGTTTTAAGGCTATGACTGTAAGAATTCTCAAAGTCCTTCATATTCAAACAGTCAAGGGCCCAAGGGCCGGAGACAGGTGCTCCATGCCGTATAAAATACAATTCAACCAGCTTTATCTCCGTTATTTTTTAAGCTATAGCACAAATTAAAAAAAAAACAAAATTAAGTTAAGAAAAAAAACCTAATTTTTGTATTCCATTATTTTTTACGTTTTTTTTTTTAGTTTTCAAGTTATTTAATAAAAAATATATATTTTTAATATTTACAAAAAAAATATATTTTAATCGTGTTTTTTTTCGAAACCTAGACATTTTAATGTGGCTAAACTTTCAGATCTTATAAATACCACCAAAATAAAGTGAATTGTAAAAGAAATGTAAATAATTTCAATCCTAACGAACATGACTTTAGTTTTAACACGGTTTTTTCCAAAAATTAGAGAAATCCATCTTCTTTTTGCTCGTATCTTACGTAAATCTTCTGCGAAAGGCTTTTACTAGTTACTTTCACTCATAAAAAAAAACGAATCTCTTTGTTTTTTATAAGTTTCAATTTTGTTTATTACACTTTTTTTCGTAAACCCTTAGTTTTGGAGTTATTAATAAGAGACAGTTTAAAAATCCAATGTTTTTTTTTAATCGAAAAATACAATGTTTTTTCATTGAAAAATAAACTTTTCAGCAGAGAATAACTCGAAGAGTATTGATCTAGCGAAAAAAATCTATACTACCCTTTTTGCTTAAAATTTGTCCCTCTACCGATGTCCAAGGTTATTTTGAGTAAAAAAATTACCACCCTCTAGAAAGGGTGGCAACCACCCCAGGGGTGGCAGTGCATATCGGCACTATGTGACTTTTGTTCCTGAAGTACTTATTTCACATCTATACTTTAAACCAGAATTTTTCCCTCCAGGTTCCGAAAATAGTTATAGTGACGATACCAGATTTCCTAGTACTATTTCATTATAGTATAATTTTGTTGCTAAATCCAGTGAAGTGATTATATAGATTGTATTTAAAAGGGATTTTTTTACGCCACTGCAATTTCTTTTTTTTTCTTCCTGTTTCTCTTGACGCATCCTAAAACTAAAAATGAGTCACTGGCTTGTTGACTTATAGTATAGAATGTTTTGTGTTGGGCGCTTTTATTAAGTCAAAGGTCTAAGTATATTTTTTGGCAGTAAACTTTATCTCAGTATCCACCAGTGGTGTTGGCAAGGCTTTTGGGACACTATGGTTTATTTTTCGTCATAGTAAGGATTGATTTTTAAATACAGTTAAATTGTTGTATTAGTTATATGTACATTCATGGTATTTAATCTATCTGCTGAGTGACTCATAATAACTGCAATGAGCGACTCTAGAGGAGTATTCAAAACTGGTGGTGGAGTTCCTTATATTGGCCATAAAAAATCGAAAAATGAAGATATTTGCCCTTTTTTAATCTCTACTCGTCATCGGATTTATGAAACAAATGGAAACTTCAAAAACAATGATTTCATGAATATTTCTTCATTTGAAAAGTCGAAATATCAATTTTTTGACTTGAGTAAAAATTTGAAGGTCATGCAATAACTTTTCATATGTTTTTTTTCTCTTATTGTAATGTGTGCCCAAAATAGATAATTTGAAAAAATATATATATTTTTTTAATAATAATTTTTGTTTTTTTTTATTTTTTAAAAAAAAAAAATGTCGAAAAATTCACATTTTTGAAAAAAAAAATGAGTTCTGGTTGGTTCTAGTTAGTTCTGGTTAGTTTTTTTTAATGTTTTATTCATCATTGGATTTAAAATTTTTGATTTTTTTTAAATATTGTAAAAATCGTTAAAATTGAGTTATCAAAAAATAATGATAATAATAATTAAGTGTTCGTCTTCTGATGCACAACAAGAGAAAAATATATAAATATTGCGAAATATTATCGGATGACCCTTAAATTTACGGTCGAAAGTCAAATTTTACTATAAATCGGTTGTTTTTTGATCATTAAACTTTCCGATAAGTCAATTTATCGGCCAAAAACAACAGTGGAGCCCCACTTCTATATAATTATTCTTATATCAAGTATGCCGAAATGTGTTGGTTTTTTGTTCCACACACTAAAAAGTTTAAAGACAGTGTCATGAACCTATTTTCATTTATAGCTTTATTAAAACATTGATTGACGCGCCACATTTATTGGGCAAGAAATTAACAATTCCTCAGATATTTTTTTCACTGGCTCCTTTGGTTATATTAAAAATATTTATCATAATTTGTTAAAATACAGATGCTGTATTCAGACATCAACTTTTAACTCATTATCTCTGTGATATTTTATTAGGAATTGTTATATTTTTTTCAAAGCTGTTTTTTTGTAAATAAATAAACACAATCTACTGAAATTCAATTTATTTACAAAATGGTTATAAAGAACTTTTTTCTAAATATGGGTTAATAACCTACCTATTAAAGCTAATATCCCTATATACTGTTTACAGTTTTACATAATGTAAACAATTCGACGTAACTATTAAAATATCCTGTATGGTAGAATTTTTTACCATAGATACTATTAAATTATATTAATTTCTAACCTAATACTTTTTACACGTTAATTTTAACTAGTTTACATCAATTTACAGTCTAATGTGCCGGTGTTAAAATAATGAAATGAAAACGTGTTTTAAGTGACAAAAGTGTCTATTATCTGTCTTACCTAGAACCAGTAGTTGCCGTATGAAATTTTCTATATCTCTGCTGTCACAAAAAGAACCGTGTTAAATTTACAATAATTGACATTAATTTTAGTAAGATATTTAAGTTGATTTTTTAAAATAAAATGCATTTTGGCCTAGCCCTTAAGGACAAAAGATATTTTTATATATTTTGAAAAACAATAAATAATAACGTGTGGTTAAGTAATTAGTCGTCAGCATACCACAGTAAACTGTGGTATGCTGACGATGTGGCAATACTCGTACAAGGCAAACATTTACCACTTTTGCAGAACCGATGCAAAGAGCTTTGAATATTGTACAGCGCTGGTGACAAGGCATAAACCTTAAAGTCAACGCTGAGAAAAACGTAATACTGCCGTTTTCAAACAGAAGAAATATATTTTGAATTTACAACCTAAAAATTTTCCGTGAGGAAATAAAAACTGTTAAAGAAGTGACATATAGCTAGGTCTAATCCTGGACACTAAAATAACTTGAAACCAACAGATAGCAGTGAATCTAAACAAAGCAAGAATGTGCCTCATGAGTTCCAGGAGCATGTTTGGTAAAACCTGGGGTCTTAGACCAAAGATGATGCTTTGGTTGTACGTCAGAGTTATCAGGCTAATAGTCACTTACGGGGCTGTATGCCGGACTAAAGAGCAACGAATAACGACAGTCGTAAGACTAACCCGTCTGCAGAGACTGACAAGTTTTCATAACCGGTGCCTTAAAAAGCACTCCTATTATCGCGGTTTCACACACGCCGATTTTATCGGTGTCGTTGTCGTATCGGTGTCGGGCTTCCCTTTCCCACATACCGATATAGAAATGTCATCATCATAGAAGATTTTGAAGTCAGAAAAAACCAGTGGCGTCAGTGTTGTTATCGCCGACACTATAATTTTTCCAGAAATGCAGAAACCTTATTTCAAGCATTTTTTAAAAAATCTTATCCTTAAAGGAATCAGAGAACTTATCCCATAAACAAGCTTTCACCATTCAATGAGAGTACCAATGTCATTTTTAAATTTAGGACTCATGGAGTATGCATGCACTCCTACCTACTTTTCCTGAGACATTGGCATCAAACATTAAAATGTAATACAATAACGATAGGTCTGGTGTATGTGAATCCCGTATTTAATTTACGTTGTGTACTAAAACGGACGATAAATTACTTGCCGATTTTAACAGAGCAGTCCTACAGTACAGCGATATCGGCAACGGCCACCGACTTTTTAGATACCATTAAAATGATGTCATTCCGAAACCCATACGATAATATCGGCGTGTGTGAAACCGCGCTTATGACTATGGAAACTATCCTGGGCTTAACTTCCTTGGATATTCTCATTTAAACTAAGGCTATCAGCAAAGCCTACAGTATAAAAAGCAACAGGACGTGGAAACAAAATCCTGAAAAATATGGTTAGACAAGGGTAAGGATATTATCAATAAATAGCTCTTGAACATAAGATCAGTTTACATAAACTGCCGTCTACAACTTTGACAAATCATTATCAGCTGCGACCTAACATATTATGGGAATGGGAACACCTCTATCACTTTCTAGAGGCCTGGTTTGGTACACCGATGGCTCAAAGACAAATGATGAAGTGGGTGCTGATATATTTTGGGTAAGGCCCAGACCGACTTACAGGTTTCCATTAGGCAAGCAAGCCACATAATACCAGGCAGACGTCTATGCTATTCAAGCATGTGCCCCAGAAAATGTAAGAGAAGGTATCACAACTAAAATATACGCATCTGCTCAGATAGCCAGACTGCCCCAAAAGTCCTAAACTCCCATCATATTACATCAAAAATTACGGTGGGGTGCCCGAACGACCTAAAAGAACTTGCCTTTAAGAACAATAGAATAGAACTTCTCTGGGTGCCTGGACACATAAATGGAAGGCAATGAAAAAGTAGATGAACTAGCAAGAACCTGCTAATCTAGAAATTTTAATGACCCAAAGCCAGTCCTAAAAACAATCAAAACAGGCAATCCAAGAAACAATAGACAGATGGTCCCTAAATAATCTCTGGATCGTTGGCACGCATTAACTGGTCAAAGACAAGCGAAGGCAACGCTAGAGGACCCTTCCGAAAACTAATAGCTGTGCTCCTTCTGAGGCATAATTATTAAGACAAGGAGAAAGACTTTTGACAGGCTACATCTAAGGAAAGGCTTGCAGAAAATGGGCATACATAACAGCCCCACAACATGATGGCTCTGTGAGGATGAGGAGGAAACCGCCTCACACGTAATATACGACTGCAATGCACTGACCTACAGAAGACACATACTGTTCTGAAACATACAGAGCGGAACTCCGCTTCGGCATGAACATCTTGGTAGGAATCTATTAGACTTGACATAGGAAAGCGGACTTCTATAACAAGAAATGGATAAAAACACAATAAGTCAGTAGGCTGCAGTGCAAACATCGGCCCGCGACCAACCCCGCTTAAACCAACCAACCAACCAACCAAAATATTCAATTAATGCACTTTACGCCATTTTTGAGATAATTTGGTAGTGCCACCATTGACATTAAGATAATTATGAATTTCTAACTAAGTCCATTAATGCATGGAATATGTTATTCAGATGGCATCTAAAGTTTAGTGTTGAATTCAAACCAAAGATTTTACGAGCTATTTGTTGGTGGATACTTTACGGGTTACCCACCCAACCACTGTTCAGGCCTAACGTTGCTTAACACGGTAAAGGCTGTTGATGCTATATTTCCAATATATACTTTACCACAGTTACCTGTTGATATAAAAACCCTCTTCAGGCTAAGCGACATTTATGATGATCTGCCTACTTCTGCCTGTTTTTTTTTGGACCACCTGACTGGAGTATGGTAATATGGAAGTTTATATATATTTTTTTTAATACTTATAACTTTCAACCGGATATAATAGTTTTAAAAATAGTAGTTAAAATTTCCTAACAAAGGTGACAAAATTAACTTTAAACCTAAAAAATATTAAATTAGAGATAAAACTACATTTGTTTTAATTGGAGGTTATATTTAAATGCATTTTTTTAATGTTAATTATAATAAGTTAAAAAATACGTCTAAAATTTATTGTTTGACTTTTATCTGTGACAGTTGAGATGCAAGACATTAAAATTTCAGAAACCACCCTTAACTTTAGCCGTAGAACCCATACATCAATTTTCCATCAAATACCACTTTGCTGGTTAAAGAAACGCCGACAAATCCCTATTTTACACATGAAAGCTCTTTTTATAAAACATCTCTTACAAATAAATATAATTTTTTAAATTTTGTTAGGAAAACGTATGTAAAGTTTGGATTTTTTTTTCTTTTTAAATCTGACAAGGCATTGGCTTAAAGACTAAGTACGGGGTATCGGCGCGGCGCCGGGTTGGACGTATACAGTTACTTTTTTGAAGCACAAAGGTACGCGGTTAGCGCTTCCACGAAATAATGTTGCAACCTGCTGGGTTAAGGGAGATGCAGAATAGGTTGACGCTATGCCGTTTTATTTTACAATGAGGATGTTTAACAAAAAAATTTATTTAAAAATGCAAACATTTTGCAAAAGTGGGTACTGTCAAATTCTATAACAAATTACCGCCAAAAAATTACTTTTGGCGGTAAAGTTGTAATTATGTTATCGATTTTACGCAGTTTTTTAATTTATTTGGCAGATTTATTTTCTGACTTTAAGAATTAAATCTTTTTTTTTTAAATGTATTGTCATATTGCTGCACAGAAAGCACAGCAAGTTTTAATCTGAGACATAAGGACGCACTTTTGCGTTTTTTAAATTCTTTAGTTTAAGGTATTTAAAAAAGATATTGTTACCATAATTTTAGATATGTCCTATTCAAATTACTAACTTTTTGTGTAAAAACACATTTCCGACATAATACTGATTTTTATAAACATAAACTTTTAGCATGGTCATGGGTTCACCTTTATCACCATTTTCGAGTAATATTTTTCTAAAAAAATTTGAAATCTTATTTTGGTCATAATTATCCATATAAACATTTACTGTGGGGGAGATCTATAGATGACATTTTTTTATTTTCAACATAAATTAAACCATTTCTTATCAAACATAGAAACACAATTAATTGTACTTTGGAAAAAAAAGAAGCTTGCCACTTCCTTTCTTTGATTTTTCCCATAAGAAAAGACTTACATGTTAAAACTAAAATTTACAGAAAATCTACATATTTAAAGAGATAACTAAGTTTTACTTTAAATTATTCAGAACTGGTTAAAATGGTTTGTAAAAGGTTTATTTGATAGAATAAAAATAATTTGTTCTGATAAAAATATTAACACAAAAAAAGTATTTTAAAAGACATTTTAAGTCTAGAATAGTTATCCAATCGATTTAATAAATAGTAGCTTTCTTGGGGCAACCAAATTTAAGAAAAAATCAAAATAAACTTTTTACAAATTAATACACAAAATTAAAAAAAAAGGTAATCACTTTGTATATATTTAAGACACAACACATTCGCTTTCAAATAACAAACAAAACCATTTGATGATAAAGAAAATGCAACAAATACCATAAAATACCTTTTAAAAGTAATTTTTATATAGGTAAAACTTTCAGACCATTATCCAAAAGCACAAAACAACTTTAAACATGTATGGAAAACACGGAATGCCAGATCAACAATACCTATATCTACATGCAATAATAAATAGTACAGGGTGGCCGTCCATATTTTGACCCATTTTGATCGCGAATAACTTTTGAACAAAAAAAAAGATATCAAGATGCGGTTTTCGGAATAAAAACTTATATTTCTTTAAAGTTTATTTCTTCTTTACCATTTTTAGTGACATTTCATTACCCTTAAAAACAAAATGGCCGATTTTCCGATATAGGACAAACTTTGTTATTTTAAATGGAACACCCCTGTATATGTTTCAATATCTTTAAAATTTAATTTTTTCCTTTTTAAAAAAAATGTAACACAATATTTATTTAAAAATAACGCATTTATTGACCTCCAAAGAATTGACTGATGTCGAATAGGAATATTATTTTAAAAGGTTTTTTTGGGAAAGTCGCCTGTGGAAACAAAGTTATCTCGTTTCCATAACAGCAACAAGCCCCCATTGTCAGCCATTGTTGGTCATTTTTGACAAGTTTTTTTTAATTAGGAAGCGAAAAAATGTTCTCGTTAAGCGAAAAGGGAAAATGGTTATTATGTTTGCCGAAACCAAATCAGTAAAAGAAACATGTTTAATAAAGCTCCACCCACAAAAAAATTCAATTAAAATCTGGTACAGAAAATTCTGGAGTACAGGATCTTTAGCCCGTAAAAAGAAATTAGTAAACAATGAGTATTTGCTAAATAAAACGTTACAA
Source organism: Listronotus oregonensis (assembly GCA_019359885.1). Lineage (NCBI taxonomy): Eukaryota > Metazoa > Arthropoda > Insecta > Coleoptera > Curculionidae > Listronotus > Listronotus oregonensis. The sequence goes on from JAHBCN010006872.1 coordinate 31,637, forward strand.
ATTCTAATAACTCAGGAAGATCCAACATTTTCAACAAGAAAAATCTCAAAATTCATCCATATTCCTAAAACTACAGTACAAGAAATCATGAAAAAAGAACTTAAATTAAAGCCCTACAAAATTCAAATGTTACAAGAAATAAAAGAAACTGATTTTCCACAAAGGAATTTTGGGAGAGAACAAAATTTAGTAAGGAACAATATACATTTTTTGGATATACTAATAATGTCAGACGAAGCCACATTTCACCTCAATGGAAAAAATAAATAAGCATAACTGCAGGTTTTGGGCAACAGAAAACCTCGACAATATAACGAACACGTTAGAGATTCGCCAAAAGTCACAGTCTGGTGTGGTATGTCAAAGCAAAAAAAAATTTGGGCCATTTTTTTTTCATGAACCAACTGTAACCTCCTGGACTTAGTTGTTATGCTGGAAATATTTTTTTATCCCCAATTGCAAGAAGAAAATCTATTGAATTTCGTCTATTTTCAACAAGATGGGGCTACACCACATTATGCTAACATTACCAAGGATTCACTGACCAACGTTTTTGAAACGGTATTTTTAAGAGGAGGCCCTATTTCCTGGCCACCCGTTCACCAGATTTGACTGTTCCAGATTTTTTTTCTGTGGGGATATGTGAAAGAGAGGTGTTATAGTCCACTTCCCCAAAATTTAGAGCAATTAAAAATTAATATCCGAAACATAAAGAAAATATTCCGAAGAAAATTTTTGTCAATAGTTTTAATAAGTTTTTTTCGAATTTAAATATGGTCGAAGTCGGCGGAAGGCATTTTCAACATTTATAGTAGTTTTTAAAAAAGTAATGTAACCTTATTGTAACTATTATTTTGTGAATAACCTAAACCTTTGGCGATCCTTTTTTTTGTGACATATGAAGCAAATTTTAATTGTTAAATAATATTGTTGGTCGACATGCAGTCAATTTTTCGAAGGTCAATAAATGTTGTTTTTTGAGATAACCATAGGTTTGTTAACATTTTTTTAAAGGGGAAAGATTAAATTTTGAAAATATAGAAAAAAAATACAGGGTTTCCATTTAAAATAACATATTGTCCTATAATGGAAAATTTGGCCATTTTGTTTTTGAGCTAATGGAAAAGTCACAATAAAGTCGTGAAGGTACGAGAATAAACTTTAAAGAAATATAAGTGCATCTGCAAAAACCGCATCTTGATACCTTTATTTGTTTCAAAGTTATTCTCGATTAAAATGGGTCAAAATATGGCCGGCCACCCTGTATTTCAACAAGTGAAACTCTTTCAGAAAATCCGTTAAATTAAAGAAATTGCTTTTATATTATTAAATACAGATAACTGTGTGGCATCAATATCAGTTATTTAAATAATACTTGGTTGCCTTTACTTAATGCTGAGGTAATTTTAGGAAGCCTTAAAATGAGTTAGCTTATTAGCATTTTTATTATTATTGTTAATTATTAGTAAAATATATTTATCGGTCATTTTTTTGATATTACGCAAAAAAATAGATTTTACTAAATTTTGAAAGAAAATTTAAAAAATAATAATAATTAGCCCCAAGACTATTTTGTAGAAAATGGTTGAAATAGCTAAATAAACGTAAAAGTTCCTATATCAGCATTTTTTAATTACTAAGTATTCTGTGAAAAGGTAAAGCCAAATAAAAAAAAAATCAACCAAAAATAAGCACCAGATATCTACATATCTAAATCTCTCCTGTTAAGCTTTGCTTACAGTAATATAAATTAACATCTGAAATACGAAATAGGGCTAACTTTGTTATGACAATTAATGCGTACCAAAAATATACCTCAGTATTGTTTCTCATCGTATACCTACATAGGTAATTTAAACATGACTACAAAAGCTTTTAGTGTTTTTGAATTTATACAATACAGCTGCACGTTTTAATTTAAATACAATAGAGAATAATTTTTAAAGACAATAAGCTTTTTAAAATATTTAGGTTTAGCTTGTGTATGCATTGTTCTTTTATTGCGTTTTTATTTTTAGTCATGGTGTTTCAAAATAAATTTCCCTTTTTTAAACAATGCTTAAAGTAAAAAAGTTGTAAACCTATAATCGATTTATAATATAAACATGAAAGATGTGGATTTACTTTTTAAAAATAATTTTATCCAGAAGTTAGGCGATCTCGCTCGTAGAGATGTAAGCTACAGCACATACACCACGCTTGTCAATGGACATTGTACGTAAATTATTCCCTGGGTTTCTTATCTTCTTGGAGGGCGACATTGGAAAGCCTCCACGGTCGCCTGACCTCACCACATTAGACTTAGTTTTGAAGGGGTACCTGAAAAACTGCGTTTGTGTTACCCCCTGCTTATAATGAGGAGTTCAAGCAACGGATTCAAAATGAAATTAACAAAATTCCAGTTGCGTTATGCCAGCGTGTGTTCCAACACTTACGCGTCCATTTAAAATAGTGTTGTAAGCAAGACTGTCAACATAATGAACTACATTATAGTTAAAACGTAAATCCCCATGTGTACTCTTCCATATTTAAAAAAAAAAATAGCTTTTTCTTTTACCATTGTTTGAAAAGGAAAATTTACTCTAAGAGAGCCTGCATGAGAAAATTTATATCCATATAATCCAATGTTAAGTTACGAATATTTTTCATGTTGCCTATAAATTTGTATGTGCATGTAAGTTTACATTTTATCATGATATTTTATTTTACATTGACAATATCGCGTAAGCATCGTGTATCTTTATTGCCTGTTTATTTAATGTGGTATTTTAACCAGTTCTTCCAGAGCGACACTATCGACTTCATTGTTTATTGTCGAACATGAAATGAGCTTATCTAATTTTCCGTGATAACGCTCCAATACTTCGGTTTTTTTCGGCTCAGTGATTTTCTCTAATACAAGTATTTTTTTCGAGATTTATTGAGTATGAAATTGTGACAAGAATATTTTAAAAAGATCTATGTTTATGATGGCGTTTTTTATTAGCAAAGTTAGTGTGCACTTGGAACTTACATTGGTTTTATGAATAAAAAGATCATCTAACTGTTGAATATCAGGCATTTGTTACGATAGAATATGAAGAAAAATGACTCGGTAGGCAAAATTTTCAATTAGTTGGCTGGCATACTCGACCTGCTGAAGATATAACAGACCAGACCTTATACGTATTGATAAACTCTTTGGTAAAACAGTTCTAATCCATGTGGCGATACCGAACAACAAAAAGGTAAAATGAAAATAACGGGACTTGATGAGTAAAAAATTAAGTTTAGATATCTGAAGGTAAGGAAGATTAGAACAGGTAGACACAATTTTAATAATCTTGTCATCTCTTGGAGATGTGCCAAAAAATATTTAAGGAAACACCTAAATAGGGTTAACAAAGCATTATATTAAAATTTATAATTAAGAATTGAGGTAATTATTTGCAGAATAAAAAGCATGTTTACGAAGTAGTCTTTTTAATTTTGGATTTAATCTCACTAAAAATATTAATTTAATAAATATTTAATAAGAGTTATTTTAAAAAAGTTAACTGGTGAAACAAGGAGGCCTGTTTACTACAACACTTAAAAAATGTTTTAATATCTTGCTCCACCAAACTAAAAAACTACGTTACTCAGAAAAGACTAAATATACGAATAATAATAAAATATCAACATATTTTGATATACTCTACTTCCTAATTGTCATATTAAAAAAATGTGATACGTTTCGGGTAGTTGTCCTTTCATAAAATCTTAAAAGATGCTTTGTATTTCTGCTAAGATTAGTCATATCTTTATAGTTCGGGAGACCACCGCAAAAAAAAAACAAGCCAATAGGATATACGCAGGATTTTTTTTATATTACTATGAACAATAGTCAATTCAAAGCCGTACTGCTGCCTCAGCTCAGCGGGTTCAAATTGCAAGTTTTTTTTACCTTACGAAAACTATTAATTTTAGGAAAAAAAAAGGTAAATAATCAAAATGAATGGTCTAATAAAACTACGTTAGTTTTTTAATAAAATTTTTTGTAGCCCTTTAAATTTTTGAGATATTAACGCATTAAATTTAAAATAATAACGCAAATATCTTAGAATCTAAAAGAGTTAACGAAAAAATGTAATAAACAAAGAAAATATGCCTTTCAGTAAGCTCTATAAAAAGGTTATATACACATTTTTAATAGAATAAGTAATAAAGGAGATATAAGCAAAAAAGTGATTTTGGCCATTAAAAATTTCGCTAATAACAATATTTTTTGGTACAAGTAAGTATAACAGCTCCGATTCATCTAAAAATTAATTTAAAATGTTCTATTCATTGATTGAAACAAACTAATTCACATGTGCCTCGAGGCAATGGGGGATAACCTGGTGGCATGGATATTTTATTTATTATTATTTTTTTTTGATTCAATAACCCATTTTGATCTACTGGAAACTTTAACTAAAATAAAATTTAAATTTTGTTTAATTAAAAAAAATATTAATAAGTGCCTCCTTTATCTATCCTATTGTTTAAATGTTTTTCTTATCGATTTAAATAGTAATATTAATAATTTACCATAACACTTACTCGATCAGAATGATCTTAATTTTTTTTAAAGTTTATTTAGCATTAAACTTTTAAGACATTTACCTTATTAAGCTATTGACTTCTTCCAGGCTTAAAGCCATTCTTATTTAAAGTATGGTATTTACCCATTTATTTACTAAAATTTTGTTATGTTAAAAATATGATTGAAATTTTCTTAATATCATTTTGAACGAGTTACTGTCTTTATAAATTATTAATATTATTAATTAAATCGATAATAGAAATATTTAAACGATAAGCTATACACGTAGTAGCACAAAACGTTCGAGAAATAAGCGCCCTGCCAGGTAACAGCCAGATAGAGGATGCACCTATTATTATTTGTTTCAATTAAATAAGGTTTAATTTTTATTTTAGTTAATGTATCCGTGGCATTAAGTTATCCTCCATTGCCTCAAGGCACATGTGTATTAGTTTGTTTCCTTTAATGAATGAAACATTTTGAATTGATATTTAGATGGATTGGAGCTGGTATATTTACTTTTAATGGCGAAAATCACTTTTTTGCTTATATCTTCTTTATTACTAATTTTATTAAAAATGTGAACATAACCTTTTTCATAGAGCTTACCAAAGGCATTTTTATAATTTAATAAATTTTTTGTAACTTTTAGTTTTTGAGACATTTGCGTTTTTATCTTAAATTTAAATCGTTGATATCTAAAAAACTAAAAGGGCTACAAAAAATTTCATATAAAAAACTGACGTAGTTTTATTAAGCCATCAATTTTAAATATATATCTTTTTTCCTAAAATCAATAGTTTTCGAGTCATGTTATAAGAACCGATGTTTTACGATGCAATTTAAACCCGCTTAGCTGAGGCAGCAGTGCGGCTCTAAATTGACTATTGTTCATAGTAATATAAAACAATGTTTTATGCGTATCTCTTATTGGCTTGATTTTTTGCGGTAGTCTCCCGAACTATTAACGGATATCATCAATAAACAATGCTATTCATGCAGTTGAGTTTGTAGTGGATAAAGGCCGTTTCAAATAAGCGAAACATTTGAAACAGTATGTGTAACAGACATACAAAAGCTAATGCTGCGTTTTTAATAAAGCTTATGTAATACAATTTTTAGAAATTTACATTTAGCGCAATTTTGCGCGTTTCTAAACGTTCTAGAATTTGTAACAGTATTTCAGTGATACAAAAATACTATAGGGTGTTTTTCAATATTCAAAAATATAAGATCTTTTTCTACAACAGCGCCTACGTTTATTTAAGTTAGGGGCTTATTGCAAAGACCGTTTAAAATGACGTCACTCTTATTTATTATCAATTATTTTTAAAGGAAAATAAGCTTAATTTCACTTGGCGCGAATTAAAATGTTAAAATTTTTGTTTAAAATTAAACTAACGAATTTAACTATTAAAATGTAAAAAAAAACTATTTATGGCTTGTAGTTCATTAAAGACTAAAATCTATTTTTTTTTACTGTTATAATGGTTATATCTTAAAAACCAGTTATATCAGCTGTAGTCCCCAAAAAAACTTTATTTTAAATAAATGATACCTAGTATTCAATAGACATGTTTTTATAAAATAATTTTTTTCAATGAAATAGAATTTTTTTTTGTACTAGAGTTAATGGAGCTGTCAGTAAACTACTAAAACTTTGTTGTTTTTAAAAAGAGTTTTTACGTTCACGTTTTACGAAAATAATAATCCCACCAAAGACATGTATTTAAAATAAGTGCTTAGTTCTGTCCACAATTTTATTCTTTATAAATTACATACGCAACACACCCTTCATTTCTTTAGCATACATAATTGAGCACCTACCTATTATCCGCGTTGAACTTTTAATTTATAATTTTGTAGACGAAATAGCACCAAAAACAGGAATTTGAAAAAAACTACCAACTTCTCACTTTTTCCACTTTGTTTTTTTTATAGAAATTATAAAGATTTAAAATGCCAAGCATTATTTTTCTAGGAAAGAGCACAGAATTTAAGAGAAACATTTTTAAAACCTACATAAAAATAAAATTGACCCCAAAAAGCTTGAAAATGACATCACTTAATATTAGTAATTTACGAAGTCCGGTAGGTTACTTGTTACAGTAATAGTTAGACCTTATGGACAAGGCGACGCTAGGAGCCGAGTCAAGAATGTCTAAACGAGTAACTGTAACTGGTTAAGTTAGGTTAGGTTTAAAGTGAGTGGTCTTAACACCCTCCACCGCGACCGATCGGTCTATTGTGGCTCACACCTTTTAAATTTCTCCCACCAAGTCCCGACTTCTATTAAATCTGATGATCCTGTTGGGAGAGAGGTCTTTCACCTTCCCCGGCAACAAGGTGTCATTGCCGAGAATTACGAATTTGAGTCGTGCCACCGCTAGATACGAACACAGTCTGTGCTCTGCCGATTCATCCTCCTCCATGCACATGCGGCACTCGGCGTCTTCCGCCAGACCGATCTTGTGCATGTGGTATTTCAATCTGCAGTCCATGCCAGTACCGAAGATTTTCTCTCTGTGTCCAAGCTGATGTGAACTGCTTGGCCATTCTACAAGATATACCGATGATCGGTTTCGGCCCTGTGAATTTTGTCTCCACCTTCATTTTGGCAAGGAGGTCTGCGGATTCATTACCCTCTAGGCCAGTATATCCAGGTATCCATAGGTAGCGTAACCTTGTTGTTTTGACCCAATTTGGTCAGCTCATCCTTGCAATTCCAGACAGTTTTCAAATTGCACTCGACTGGATTCAAGAGCCTTAAAGAGCTGCTTGGAGGCTGTTTCGAAGAGGGAATATTTTTTAGCTTGTCTTTACGAGTGCAAGTGCCGATCAACAGAAGAAAAAACGTTCTTGGCACGCCAATTATATATAATTTTAAACTAATTTAATAATAAAAATGAAAAGATCAATTATTATCAAAATACCAACCTTTATCATTCTGAACACTTTCCCTGGAATCGATACCGCTTAAGCTTTTAATGTTCCAAATCATTAAAAATAAATATATTTTGAAAGATACTAAATATTAGAGGAAACAGAAACATTTGGGATTTTATGAATTTTTTGTTTAAAATTCTAGTAGTTTGCATATAACTAACTTTTAGTTAAACGTCTAAAATATTTTTCAATTTATTTTTTCTTGAACTGATTATACGTAAATATTTATTTATTTTTAAGCATTTATACTTTAGGAAATTGTCTTCGTCACCAAACATCCTGTATTAGAAAATTAAAACTCTTTGCCTTTATTAACTTTTAAGGTATTTATCAATAAGCCCCTATACTCTTTATCCCTAAAAACAGTTATACATCGTTTTCCATCTTCAACCTTTAAACTTTTCGTAAAGAATTTTTGTTTTTCCAAGGTTTAAGCCGATGCAACTCAGTTTCCAAGATAAAATCCTCGTCGGAATTTGATGGCTTCGGAGATATGGCTGAAACTGCAATGTAAGCGGTAGGATTTTTCTTGAGATGAGCAGGTTTACCTGAAACTACATTATTTGAAGAAATATTTGTTGATTTATATCCTATATACTATTAGAAATGACGTTTGAAAATATTTTAGGAAAGGTGGGCGTTTTAAAATGAAAGTCAGTGTTCATATTTGCTGCTACTGAAAGTTTTTGTTCTTTTCAATAGCAACTTATAGTCCGAGATCCCACTGCTCAATTTCTACGTTCATCTGTTTTTAAATTGAAATGCATTTTTTTATGTTAATTAAAATAGACCAATACGGAATTTTAATTCAAATTTCAGTCATTATTATTTTTTTGTATATATAGTATAATATATCGTTCTGCGTTAAAATTTTAGTTTTTTTTTTAAGTTTGGTCGGGAGTGCCTGGACTACGTTAGATTTCCTAAATTTTAATTTAAGTAGCCATAGAATTACAAAAAAAAACGTGTTTTATTTTTAACGGCTTTTTGGACGGGTTTAATGTTTAGTGCCATGTCTCTGGTTTAAAGGGACCCATACACTGCGTCTTTTTTTGACGGTTTTGTTTGACGAACAAGTAATTTCGAACAAAAAAGATATAAAATCGAAGTATGTGGTCAATTTTGTTGGTAAACAAAACCGATGAAAATAATCAGTTTCTGCCTGATTATGTCCGTCTCTTTTGTTCAAAGTCAGTCGATTTTATACCATAACCTATCAAGACTGAGGTGTGTGGCATAATTTTAAAAATAGTATTTACTTTATGTAGTAGCGTTCTTTGTAATAACATATCGGCAAATTAACAAAAAGTTTTTACTGGAATTCATAGAATTGTATAGTAGTTTTTCATGTCTATGAACAGCAACTAACAAAATTAAAGGAAGAAGAAGCTGATTTCATTAAATTAAGATTTAATAAATAAATGAACCAATCTTCAGCTTTTAGTTTAAGCTAATTCACTTCGTCCATTTCGCTTTATTGTTTTTTGCTTTTACTCTAGCCGCCGCCACTGCACATAATTATACAAAGTAATTCAAATTTGCCTCTTACCATTAGGATCTCGAGAACTATAAAAGACACAAAGATGGTTAAATGGGTCAAAGTTACGTATTTATGTGAATAACAATAACATGTCATTTAAAAGTTTTATAATTCTTAGTATTTCCGTAGATATCCGAGAAAAACTGAAATTTTGAAAAATAACTTATTTTTTTCTAGCTTTATTTTAAATCAGATTTTAAAGTAAATTGCACATTTACATTGCTGCTTTTTCTGCACTATTTGATATTGCTTTCAGATTTCACATTTGACGTTTCGTCACTCGGCCACATCATCAACTTTACGGTTGGCCTTGATTCCGGCTATCTTTTTTTTTGTTTTCGGGTAAAAAAAAATGTTAGCACATATTTTTAGTAGAAGCGAGTTATATAAATAAAGTATAACACTAAAACTTTATTACGCATTTGACAGAAATATTTAACAAAATTTAAAATTAATATCGCCCACTGGTCACGTATAAAACTGCTTGTTAAAGGGATTAATCTACCGCTAAATAAAACTTTATTTTTTAAATACTATATTAAATATTAGTGTTTTTAAAGTAAAGAAAAATAATAAAAAAGTAAAAATCCTAGTCAGGTAATTAAAAGAATTACGTATAAAAAAATAACACAGCAAATATTCAAAATGATAACCTCCCTCTTGGATTCATGGACGTAGGCATTTAATTGAACTATTAATAATCCCAAAAACATTTCTTTTTCTAACCATTTTAAATTGTGTCATTTTAATTTTTATTGGTCTTCTAGAGTAGCATATTCTTTCTAATCTTATACTCTGTTTCCGGAGAATAATTCTATCCAAGACTTCGTTAAGAAAAATGTTTTTCATGTAGCTTTAAGTTAGTTAATAAAATTTTTTTACCTGTAAAGTGAATAAAATGTTACAATTATATCTGGAAAACCTTTTTGGGGAAAAAAAAATTTTTTAAAAATGCTGTCAAAACGTCAAATAAAATTTTTTAACGTGGAACAAAAAAGTTTTGATTTTTTGGGAAACCCAAAAAATCCCAAAAAAAAGAAAAACTCAATATAATTTTATATATATATATATATATATATATATATATATATATATATATATATATATATATATATATATATATATATATATATATATATATATATATATATATATATATATATATATATATATATATATATATATATATATATATATATAAAAAAAAAAAACCCGGTGGTCCCTTTTAACCTATAAGTTAATTAATTGAATAGGTCAGACAATGCATATTTATGTATGATGTATCAAATAATATTTTTTATTTTAAAAAATTGATGATATTTTATATTAAAACCAAATGAACGTAATTGATAAAAAAAAATACTGATAAATATTTACTTAAAATAAGGTATTGGGTCCACACACACGAATAAAACGTCTCGTCTCGTTAAAAGCCCTTTTTTGTCTCGTCTCGGGCATTTTGTCTCGAATTTCGAGACGAGACGAGATAAAATCCTTCGAGAAAGACGAGACGAGACATCTGAAAAATTTTAATGACAAAACTAACAATATATTTCTAGTTCTTAAGAATTATACAGGTTTTTAAGATTTAGTGTTACAAACTTCGACAGCATTTGGGATCTTAAAAAAATAAGTTTTATAAACATAGGTCGAAATCATCGTTTCAGAAATACGGGGTTTAAAAGAAGCAAAAATTAATTGTTTTAAAAAGTATATCACCCGGGTTTTATAATTTTTTTTAATTATTTTGAATATTTCACTCATGTACACCTTTTTTGTTTTAACTATTTTAAAGAACAATGCTTATCCTTATGAAATAATTTCTAATAAAGACAACGACAAATTATTTTTATATTTTTCTTTGAAATTTAGTAAATATAAATACTGGGTATTTCAAAAGTAGGTAAACGTAAACATTTTAGTAGCGCTTTCCTCTTATTAAAATGTGAAATAAGTTCGGAAATGCTTCGTTTTTAAGTTTTGACTCTTTAAAAGGTTTGTAATGGAACGGTTTTTAATTGATTACAACTATTAGAAAAATGTTATTTAACTTAAATTTTGCTCTTTTGAATTAAATCTTATGTAGAATAATAATTAATAATGAATATGGCTGATAAAGCTAGGTTTTTAAGGGTATATAGGTGGTGTTTTGCCATAAAAACTTTTTGTGCTACGCTTTTTTTGGTAAAGTTAAGTGGATAGTCAGAAAGAACAGATAATTTTAGGTAAAAAATGCCTTTAGCCCATAACGGTAGCGTTACGATAAATTTAAGTGCTTGTGAGAAATTTCAATTTAAAATTTTTAATGTACATCATAACAAAAATTGTAACTTATTTTATTACCTTATTTTAGTTTGATAAAAACGTTTAGGTTTAATTTAACAGTAACAATAAAAGGCCAGCCTTTTTATGATTTTGTGCGATTCAAAGGTCATTTAGTTATTTTTGTTTTTTTAGTTTAAAAAAGAAAAAATAATTTACACCTATGAATAGAAGTCTTGTATTCATGATTTATATTATATTCGCAACAGTCTTTGAATATTGCGGGATAACAAAAGGGTTATATGAAGCACTTTCTAATTGACAAGTGTGTGCGACAAAGTTGTAAATCACGAATGAAATAAAATGCGGGACATAAGGGTTTCCTAAATTGAAAAGTTTTTTCAACAATTTAAAACCTAAGTAAATTATTAATGTTGAAAAAAGTAATTTTATATATTTTTTTTTACCTGTAACTTTATGATATGCAAAATTTTTCTGATATGGCGATTTATCGCTAACTTTACTGTCTGGTTTTTTATATGAAGTCTTCTCTAATGGTGTGCTGGGAACTGTACTTTCTTGGGAGTAATCAAATGTGGGCCACTTATTAGTAGTAGTACTAAAAACTTGTTGCCACTTATTATCTTCTATACTGTAGTTTTCTTCCATTTTTCTTTTAGAATCCTGTGGATGGTTGTGTAACTTTTGTCTTTCCATTTGATATTTTAAAATATGTTGGGAGCTAATTAGATCTTCATCCAAATTTCCTAAAAATATTAAAATATTTTAATATAACCCCTAACTGGCGTTGCAGAGACCCTGAGACAAGTGTTACATATTTAGTAGCTTCGTATGGTGTCGACTTCAGTGTATCATCAAGGGAGTACGTATAGCAAAGATCTTAGAATCTGAGGGACTCCACAACGCAGTTAGTGTAATATTGTTATTTTCGCAACTATGTCGGACAATTTAAAAAAAAAATCAGTGCTACGGAACCTAACTTTAAGGAAATTGAGTAAAAGGGGTTTAAGGAGTGTGGGTTTTCAGACCGAGGTGACGACCCCGAGAGCAATACTAGTATCGAGAATGCTGGTTGATAATAATGTGTGTAAAAAGTATTTCTAAAAAAAAAGGTAAAAATAAAAAATAATAAACGATAACTAAAAAGGATAGAAAAAATCTTCTTGTATAAAAGTTTCATAGTTTTTCATTTATTATCTTTTGAGCCTAATGAAGGAAACAAATTATGCATGTATCATAGGCCCCACGCCGAGGCTTTGGGGGGTTGATAGACATCGTTATTTTCCATTTTAAATTTTTTTGGTATGGCATCCCAAAGTGTAATTTTTTGGGAGGGGTGAACTTTGAAACGGGAAATCCATCCCCTTTGGATCATAGGCCCCACTTAGATTATTAATTTATGTCGTCAAGAAGGTCCCCAAAAGTCCGAAAACCCCAATATGCCATACCAATATGGCGTCACTTAAGGTCCGCCATACTAACCAAAAGGTGTACTTTTTCCACTGTAGACATGTTGTATTTTTTTTTAACCCTTTTTTATTTTCCCAAAAGTGGGTGTCAAACTATAAATGAAAACCCTGTACATATAGTAGATTTACTACTATAGGCCTGAATTAAAACTTTAATAGAAACACTAAAAAAATATTATTTTTAAGGATCTTTTTGTCCATAATTTCAAATAAAAAAATTAAATGGATTATGGTAAAAATTAATAAAATAGGAAAAATAATTCATTTTGTGCTTAGCTCAAAATTTTTGGCTCCACTTTTTTTTATTAGAGTAAATTTGGAAATTTTTAAAATAAAATTTTTTTTTATTAAATTATCATTGATAATTTTTTTTTATCATCAAAAAAAATAAATTTTAAGTATTACCATTTAGTTTTTAAAAATGTATGTATTATTCTTTGGCGGGGGGCGTACACATTTTTTTATTAGAGAAAATTTGGGGGAATTTTAAAATATCAAAATTTTTTTTTTAAAATTAAATTATCATTGATAATTATTTTTCATCAAATAAAAAAAATTTTTAAAAGTATTACCATTTATTTTTTTAAAAATGTATGTATTATTCTCTTGGCGTGGGCGTACACTTTTTTCATTAATATATACACCATTATAACTACAACCACAAAAAATTCCCAAATTAAAACTTAATATATACTGAAAATTTGCCAAACAAGGATAACACTCTTGCACTATAACCGTTTCACTAGAATCACTTAAATGTGATGCCAATCCTGACTTCTTGGTGATTTTAGTTTTACCTTTTTGACTATTTTAAATTCTCGATAAGGGGATTGATTCCATGTTTCAGACAACACCTCTAGTAAAAAAATAAAAAGCTTAACTATTTTAAGGCAGTTGTATGATGCCAGAGCCCAAACTGATACATTAAGGTTTAAATTTCATAGGTCAGATCATAGTTCCCCTTTTTTTTTAAACCCGTGCTTTTTATTACTTTAATTAGTCTATACAGGGAGCTACAAATTTTATACAGAAATGAAAAAATAGGTAAATTTGGGCATTAGACCAAGATTTATCGGTTTTTGGTTGGATGTATGCAGGGTCATAGTAACCCTGGGCTGTTTGGGCTACAGCCCAGGGGCGCCATAAACGTAGAGATGAGGAATTTTTAAATATGCTAGGGTCTTCATTATCTCAATTAATAAATTCGGGAAAGGATGAATGCACACCCCAAGTAAGACCGCTGAGTGAGGTAGCGTTCATGGCTTGCGCTCGCAATTTTTATGTATATTAGAGATGGGGCTTAACGGCGATTTTTAAGTCACCGATATATTGGGGACGGTTTATAACGTTGATTGAGAATCAATCAACGCTTATAAGTCCCAAAAGGCCCTTTTTTTTTAAACTTTTTTCGGTCTTTTTAAACCCAAAAAAAAAAAAAAAAATTAAGTTAAAAAATTAAAAAAGGGTTTTATAGGGTTTTAAAAATTTTCTTGGAAAAATTTGGGTTTTATGGGTAAAGAAGGCTAAATTAAAATGGTGGAAAAACCAAAAAAATTTTTTAAAAATTAAATTTTAAAGGGGTTAAATTAAAATTTTAAAGGTCGGGGTTTTTTTTTAAAAATAAAAAAAATTAAACAAAAAAAATTAAAAAAAAAAAAAATTTTTAAAGAAAATAAAAAAATTTAAAAAAAACCAAAAAAAAAAAAAATTTTTTAAAAAATTTTAAAAATTTATTTTTGGTTTTTTTTTATAGACATAAAATAAAGAAAAAAGCAAAACAAAATTCAAACAAATTAACCAAACAAGGAGAAGCTGGCAGAAATAAAAAATTTTATTACAAATACAAAAAGAATAGCAAAAAAAAGGGAAAATTTTAAATACTTACAAAAAAATTTAAAAGTTTCATTTGAATTTAAAAATACGAGCATGCTTGCCTTCTTTGAATTTATGCTATTTTGACGTTTTGTAATTATTTGTTCCACTTTTGAAAAAAGTCGTTCACATTTCATAAAAAATAGAATTATATAGAGACCGATTATTTAGAAAGAATAGATGTAAATTTAATAATCGATAAATTTGCTTAAACTAAAGCGAGGAAGAAGTGTATTATTTAATACATCAATTCAATTTAATAATAATTATTATAATTAGATAGTTATATAGGGTTTTTTTTTTGTTAAAAATATGTTTTGATGTTTATAACAATATTTTTTTTTATTTAAATTT
>JAHBCN010006872.1:46656-73808 GCA_019359885.1 Listronotus oregonensis
CGAAAGTACATAAATTATTAAACGGTATTTGTAAAACAATATACATATGCTATATATGATAGCTACATAAAATGATTCAATTTATAAGTTGCTTAAAGTTGTCTTGAGGGTTGTCTCAAGAAACAGGTAACAAAAAATTATTAAGATATAGCAAGTTTAAGGGTCGGCTTCGTGTTAATCGGCCTGTAAACTGTGTCCGTTTTTCGGGTATACCCAGATTTTTTCTTATAAATTCAGGTAAAACATATTTAAATTTGAAGAAAATTGACTTGAAACCGAGCTTTAAACCAACCACAGTTAAAAGAGATTTTTTTGGTTTAGTAAATTAAATAACACGATTTAACAAATAATTTAGTTTTAATTTTATTGATGCGCTATTTATCTAAAACGCTTCATACATAATAAATATAATTACTATTTTAGGCGGAAGTATAACTGCTGGGTATCCTGTTAGAAGCCAACCACAATATCAGCAAGCTGCACCAGCTTCCCTATATACTACCCAATCTCGGCAGATGTACCAAAATTATCCACCTAGGGATTAGCAATGAGCAGGTTAAACTCCAATATACTTTAAGTGAGTAGGATTTAGTGGATAAGTATAATGTATCTACAGAAACAAATAAAGTGCTATCTACATGATAAAGTTTATTTTACCTATTTAACATTTTACCTAAACAATTCCAGAGAGTACTGTTTTATTGACGAGTAGACAAGATTGTAGAACTCGCTTACTGCTCGTCCTGTGAGTATGGGAAGTTAAAGATAAATAAGGTTGTTTGCATGTTACGTACGTTACTTTTTTTAAATAAAAAAATATATATAAAATCGAACGAAATCTGTAGGGAAGTGGGTAACTTCTAAACAGTTTCAAAAAACATGTACTACTACACATTGGGAATTAACTAAATAAAATATTTGAGTGGTTTATTCTTATCATTAATTTTATGGATACTAAAATACGACAAAATATGAGACAGTTTGCTTAAAAGTATGAGGGGACTTAAATATTCTATTTCGTGACGGGGTGTTCACATGGTGTGAACAATCCGTCAAGGTGGGGAGAGTAGCATCAATACCGCCCACGCGGTAAAAATCCGCCAGGATCAAGTTAAAGTATCAAGTTTCAAATTTTTAGGGTTGTTTCATGATATTTAAAAGTGTTAAAAAATCGTAGTTACCTGTTGAAGTGGTGGTGGATTATACGTGCGCTGTCTTAATAAACAATAACGTTTATCATAAAAAATTCAGTAATAGTATCAAAGTTCAAATTTGGATGTATATGTAATTAATGAAAAATATAATCAGCTGTTGATTAGAAATGGGAAAAGTGATCCGCTAGTAATGTGAAATTATAACATTGACAGTTGGAACATTTGTAGAGATATTAACATAAGCTTGATAATACCTAATTTTCTCGAAACAATATCTTGCTATATATTGTATGTTACGAGTAAAATCTATCTTAAATTCTCTTTTAATATAGTAATTGAGTTATTAAATACACAAAACTGATTTGAGTTACCTGCGTAGACCACTTTTCTTCCCTCTTCAAGATTTTGAACAGAAATCCATACAGTCTATAGATGGACTGTAGAGATTTCATGCAACACATGCAAAAAACTATGTTTTCTAGCTTTTTTTGTTTATTGCTATTTTGCCGCGGGCAAAATACATTTTGCTATTTCTAACCAATTTTATCTTGTAGACAATTTATTCACGAAACTTTTCACTACGACCAATAATTACAAAGTTTTTTTAACCGATAAAAATAAACATTTTCTTAAAGGGTTTGTAGCAAAAACAATGACTGCCACTTTGTACCAAAAAGAAGAGATGAGAAGCAATGCCTAATTCGAGAATGACACAATTTTAATTTTTCGTTTTGTGATTTCACGTCAGAACACTACCAGACTACCACTTTAAAAAAATATTCTTAAAAAATGAATAAAGCTGGTATCAAAACAAAAAAACAGCAACGGCACACGGTATTCCCAAGCGGTCACCCATCCAAGTACTAACCGTGCCCGACGTCGCTTGACTTCAGTTATCGGACGGGAACTGGTATATCAACGTGGTATGGCCGTTGCTTATTAAAATTAAAAAGTCAAGTTAGAAAATAAACCAAACATAACCACAAATAAATATTCGATTTTGAAAATATTATTTTATATACTTTTACTTGCTAGTACATTACTTTCCACGGGACAGGTGGCTAGAAATTCAAAATGAAAATATTTACAAAAAAATAAACTTAAACTTACTTTGGTTGAGATATCTATACAGATATATTTTTTTAAATCTAAGTTTTTGGAAACAAGCCGTATTATTTAATTTTTTTTTTTTTTGTTTTGTAATGACCATAAAATTTCTATGAACAAACTTACGTTTACGACTAGCATTTCGTCTTTGGATTTCATCCTCGAAAAGTAAATACGTTTTACATACATAACTCTTTTGTGAAAATCGGTCGTAGAGTGCGGAAAATTAGTAATTTAGATATTTTTTATTAATTACAAAACACGATTTGAAGTCAAATTTGAACTTTGATACTATTACTAAATTTTTTATGATAAACGTTAATGTTGATTGAGACAGCGGACATATAATCCACCACAATTTCAACAGATGATTACGGTTTTTTATCACTTTAAAATATAATTAAACAACCCTAAGAGTTTGAAACTTAATACTATTACTTGATCACAGCGGATTTTCAACGCGTGGGCGGTATTGATGCTACTCTCCCCACCACTATTTAAGCAGCGGATCACTGCTGTGTGTATTTTTGTGCAGTAAGCTATCAGATACATAAATTTGGTCTTTTTAAAATAACTAGCTCTAAAAGGTCGGTACCTCCCGGACTAATAGTTTTGAAGTATCCCAGTAAAAGCTGTCAACTAATTATTACCCATATAAGTAGTAATTATCAATTTTTGTGGGTGGTGTAAACGTCTTTAAATTTAGAAATCGTATGTGTTAATGGGCATGTAGCCCAGTTCAGTAATAGTTATAGATAATGTCCTGTCTCAGCTCTTGCGATTACCGCCGCATCCCTTTAAATTATCGCTTAGTGTAAGCAATATTATGAGAAAAAATGATTTGTGACAAACAAACTTTATTTATATTAAATGATGTTAAACTAAGAGCTATTGCGGGCCTTACGGCAGATACCCGGCGGAATTATACCGCCCATTGTTGAGAAACAATAACAAAAAAAATTGGACTTTATTTAATACTCGCGTCTATAATTAAAACTGGTTATTCTCTCCAGGTGCCAAAACTAGTGATAATAACGATTCTGACTCCACATTACCTAGTACCATTTCTTTATAGTATAATTTTGTTTCTAATTACTGTTTCAGTGTAGTTATTATATGGATTGTATTTAAAAAGGGGATTTTTTTACGCCACTGCAATTTCTTTTTTTCTTACTGTTCCTTTTGACGCACCCTAAAACTAAAAATGATTCACTGTGTTGCTGTGTTATAGTATAGTATGTTTTGGGTTGGGCGCTTTTATTAAGTCAAAGGTCTAAGTATATTTTTTGGCAGTAAATTTTATTTCAGAATCCAATAATGGTGTCGGCAAGGCTTTTGGGAGACTATAGTTTATTTTCGCCATAGTAAGGATTTCTTTTTAAATACACTAGAGTCCAGCTAATCCGAACCCCGCTTATCAGAACAGGACAAACAAAAATATTTTTTATAAAATTTGAGAACCTGGAAAAGTAAAGTAACGTACGTTTATTAACAAAATCTAATAATGATTTATTTATTTGTTAGATACTTACAAATTATTGACTAGCACAATTTAAAGTCAGTAATTTTTTTCTGACGCAATGCACTAAAACGGCTTTACACCATCTATTATTTAATAATCAGACGCTAAATATGCCTTAAAAAGATAATAACATGGCATTATGTGACAAAATTCCGCCTAATCCGAATCCGGATTAGCGGGACTCTAGTGTAGGGTGGTGCGATTTCGACTGTTTTAACAGGAAACTCGTATTTTCTGACCAGGTAGAAAAAAATTGACATAAGTGTCTTGGGCTCGATTTTCGAAATTAGATGAATGGTAAAAACCGCATCCCGAAATCGCTATCGGTATCCGAGATATAGGGCGTTTTTCATTTTTTGGCCATTTTGAAAAAAATTCGTAAGTCCGTCATTTTTGACAACTTCCCAAAACGGTGTAAACATTCTTAAGGCACTTTTTTGAGTGGAATCCATTGGACTACTCAGATTTTTAAAATTATTTCTAGTTTTGTTGAAAATATATAAAGCTTAATTTTTTTAAATATAAATCATAGTTGGCCATGATCTCAAAAAATTGCTTATTTTTTGCTCTTTTCAATGATATATTATTATTCATACTTATCTTTGAAATTGAGCGAAATATTTCAGTTTTTTAATTTTTGCTATAGTAGGCCATGAAAAAATATCGCCACTTGTCAAAGTCAGGTAAATAGCATACCAGTTATTTAATTTTTGCTAAAGTAGGCTATGCAAACATGTTAACTATCAAACACAGACTAAAAAATAATGCAATTAAATTACAAACTTTATATTTATGAACATATTATAATAAAAAAATTAAACGAGTTTAAATGAAAACCAGAACCTATGGAAAAACTTAATTCAAAGTAGATGTTCAAAGTTGGCTCCTTCTTCCCTAATACATAATAAACACCTTTTATTCACTGCATTACAAGCGTTTATTAGTTCAACAGGTCTAATCGCACCAAAAGCTTGCCTAGTCGCTACTTGCAACTCTTCCCGTGTTTCGATAGTTCTTCCTTTAAAAACTATATCCTTCAATCTTCCCCATAAAAAAAAATCTTATGGTGTGAAGTCGCAGGCCATAGTATAGATCCTCTAGTACCAATCCATTTATCTTGAAATTCTTGATTCAAAAAATCAGTTGTAATTTGTGCGTTATGCTGAGGGCAACCATCTTGCTGATAATGGATATTTCGAGCCTGCGCTAATGGCAAATCTTCCAAAAATGGTTAAACACATGTTAATGTTAATTATACCTGTTATATATCCCTGAAGTATCTATTCGGCTTTCATCTGTCCAGATAACGTTCATATGGAAGTTATTGTTCAATCTGCACTGATTCACATACCACTCACAAAATGTAACCCTTCTTTGGAAATCCCCATTCTGAAGAAGATGAACTTTTCTTAGTCTGTACGGTTTAAATTTGTGCTTTTTAATGGTTTTTAAAACTTTAGTTTTCTCAACACCTGTTACCTCAGCTACCGATCAATGAGACGTGTTAGGATGGTCTAAAACCTCACCTAATATATTTAGTTCCTGAATTTCACTTTCATCATCAACTGCATACGTTCTTGGCCTTGGCTTCTTGAAACTTCCGTAATTTGTTAAATTTGATTTCAGAACTTGAAAGAGTCTTTTATCTGGATGACGACGTTCAGGAAATCTATTCAAATATAATTCACTTGCGGCCTCAGAATTTTCATCAGGCAGGAAATAGCACTTTAACATGTCAACTTTCTCGTAATTTTCATACATTTTTGCAATCCTCTCAAATAAAACAGAGTTCCAATCAGTTACTGATAGAAATGATAAATTATTTACCTGACTTTGACAAGTGCAAATTTTTTCCATGGCCTACTATAGCAAAAATTAAAAAAAAAACTGAATTATCTCGCTCAATTTCAAAGATAAGTATGAATAATAATATATTATTGAAAAGAGCAAAAAATAAGCAATTTTTTGAGATCATGGCCAACTATGATTTATATTTAAAAAAACTAAGCTTTATATATTTTCAACGAAACTAGAAATAATTTTTAAAAATCTGAGTAATCCAATGAATTCCACTCAAAAAATTGCCTTAAGAATGTTTACACCGATTTGGGAAGTTTTCAAAAATGACGGACTTACGAATTTTTTTCAAAATGGCCAAAAAATTACAAAACGCCCTATATCTCGGATACCGATAGAGATTTCGGGATGCGGTTTTCACCATTCATCTAATTTCGAAAATCGAGCCCAAGACACCTATGTCAATTTTTTTCTATCTGGTCAGGAAATACGAGTTTCCTGTTAAAACAGTCGAAATCGCACCACCCTGTAGTATGTACATTCATGCTTAGTTATGAATCAGTTATTTATTCTCTCTGCTGGGTGACTCATAATTACTGCAATAAGCGACTCCAGACAAGTATTCAAACTGGTGACGGAGTTTCTTATATTGGCTCCACCTTTTTTTGGCCATAAAAAATCGAAAAGTAAAGATTTTTAAATTTTTTTAATGTTCTACTTGTCATTGGCTTTATGAAAAAAATTGTTTGAAATTTTAAAAACAATGATTTCCTAAAGATTTTCTCATTTTAAAAGTAGAAAAATCAATATTTTGACTTTTGACTAAAGATTTGAAGGTCATTCAATATTTTTTATTTCTATCTTTTTTTCTTTGCTGCAATGTGTGTCAAAAATAAATTAATTTGAATTTTTTTCTTCAAAAATATCAATTTTTAAATTTTTATTTTTTTTTAAATCGAAAATTAAAAAAAAAAGTTCTAGTTAGTTCTGGTTATTTCTAGTCAGTTCTGGTTAGTTTTGTTTTCTTAAATGTTCAGCTCCTTATCAGATATAAATTTTTATTTTTTTCTTAATGTTGTAAAAATTGTAAAAATTGAGTTAGTAATTTTTTTTAAATTGTTTATCTTCTTATGCGCAACAAGAAAAAAATATAAATATTGCAAAATATTAACGGATGACCCTCAAATTTGCATTCAAAAGACAAAGTTTTGAATTTTTAAATTTTCAATTGCAAAAATCATTATGAATCGGTTGTTTTTCGATCATTAAACAATTTTTATTAAAAATCCGATATAGAGTAGAATAAAATAAAATAAAAAGAAACTCTCCGATATGTCAATTTTTCGATTTTTTATGGCCTAAGAAGAGTGGAGCCCCACTTCTATATAATTACCCTTATATCAAGTGTGCCGAAAGGTGTTGGTTTATTGTTCCACACACCCAAAGTTTAAAGACAGTGTCATAAACCTATTTTTATTTATAGCTTTATTAAAACATTGATTGACGCGCCACATTTATTGGGCAAGAAATTAACAATTCCTCAGATGTTTTTTCACCGGCTCCTTTGGTTATATTAAAAATATTTATCATAATTTGTTAAAATACAGATGCTGCATTAAGACATCAACTTTGAACTCATCTCTGTAATATTTTATTAGGAATTGTTTTTCAAAGCTGTTTTTTGTAAATAAATAAACACAATCTACTGAAATTCAATTTATTTACAAAATGGTTATAAAGAACTTTTTTCTAAATATGGGTTAATAACCTACCTATTAAAGCTAATATCCCTATATACTGTTTACAGTTTTACATAATGTAAACAATTCGACGTAACTATTATTAAAATATCCTGTATGGTAGAATTTTTTACCCTAGATACTATTAAATTATATTAATTTCTAACCTAATGCTTTTTACACGTTAATTTTAACTAGTTTACATCAATTTACAGTCTAATGTGCCGGTGTTAAAATAATAAAATAAGAAGGTGTTTTAAGTGACACAAGTATATAATTATTATCTGCCTTTCCTAGAACCAGTTGCCGTATGAAATTTTCTGTATCTCTGCTAATCACAAAAAGAACCGTGGTAAATTTAAAGTAATTGACATTAATTTTACTAGGATCTTAAAGTTAATTTTTTAAAATAAGATGCATTTTGGCTTAGCCCTTAAAGACAAAAGATATTTTTGAAAAAAGAAAATAATCACCTGTGGTTAAGTAATTTTAGCTAACGAAGTCTTGAATGAAGCCTAATACTTGGTATTATGGATGGCGAATCTCTAGGTGCTGACGCGATTTCTTCCCCATTTACACAACGAGGATCAAGTACCAACACATGCATGCATCATCTTGCTCCATGGTTAGGGCTGCCCATAGACATGGAATAGATGAGACTACATGCAGGTGGATACATAACCCCGTACAAAGTCGGCAGGTTAGGCTAGCTTACATGGCGACATTGTAGAAATAAAGGTGGCACAAGGACCTCCTCGGGGTGGATTGCTCTCTTCTCTTCTATGAAACTTACCTAGTGGTAAATAAGTTAATAACTCGTTTCTAAGCATACCGGTATGCTGATGATGTGGCAATACTCGTACAACGCAAACATTCCACCACTTTCGCAGAACTTATGCAAAGAGCTCCGAACATTGTACAGCGCTGGTGACAAGGCATAAACCTTAAAGTCGACGCTGAGAAAACCGTAATACTGTCATTTACAAACAGAAGAAATAAAACCTAAAAATCTTTAATGAGCAGATAAAAAATATCAAAGAAGAGAAATACCGAAGTCTAAACCTGGACACGAAATTAACGTGGAACAAACCGATAACAATGAATCGGAACAAAGAAAAAATGTGCCTCATAAGATGCAGACGGTACAACCAAAGGTTTTAGACCAAAGATCATGCTTTGGGGCTGTCATAGGGTGGACTAAAGAGCCACAAACAACGACAGTCAGGAGACTAAACCGTCCGCAGTGACTGGCATGTCTGTGCATAACCAGCGCCTTAATAAGCACACCTTCTATAGCTATGGAAACTATCCTGGGCTTTACTTCCTTGGGTATTTTCATCCAAACGGAGGCAATCAGCAGCGCCTACAGTACAAAAAAAAACAGGACATGGAAACATAATCTTGGAAAATATGGTCACACAAGAGCAACGGATATTATCCACAAACAGCTCTTGGACATGAGATCAGATTACATGACAGCCTTCTTAGACTTAGACCTTCATATACAAACCATATAATGTCAGATGCCATCCTAACATATGAACAAAATGAACACGTCCATCACTTTCTAGGGGCCTAATTTAGTACACCGATAGCTTCAAGACAGATGATGAAGTGGGTGCTGTTGTATTTTGGGTAAGACCCAGAGCGACTTAGAGCTTTCCATTAAGCAAGCACAGTATACCAGGCGGAAATCTATGCTATCGAAGCATGTGTTCAAAAAAATGTGAGAAGAGGATATCACAACCAAAATATAGGCATCCTCTCAGATAGTGAGGCTGCCCTAATGGCCCTGAATTCCCGTTGTATTACATCAAAATTCAAGACGGAGTGCCTAAATGACTTAAAAGAACTTACCTCCAGGACAGGACCAACAGGATAGAACCCCTCTGGCGTCCTGAACAAACAGGAAAAGAAGGCAATAAAAAAGCAGATGAACTAGCAAGAACCCGCTCATCTAAAAAGTTTAATGTCCCGTTCTTGAACTATCAAAACAGGCGATAAAGAGAACAATAGATAGATGGTCACTAAAACAACACCTGGATCGTTGGCACGCATCAACTGGTCAAGGACAAGCGAAGGCGGTTAGGGGATTCTTCCGAGAATAGCTGAGCTTTTCCTTCTGAGACGTACTCAGACAGAAGACAAGTAGTAGGACTGTTGATAGGCCACTGTCATCTAAGAAAACGCTTGCAGAAAATGGGCAGACATAACGACCCCACAACCTGTAGGAAAAAAACAACTTCATACGTAATATACTACTGCAACGCACTGACTTACAGAAAGCACATAATACTTGAAAATATACATTTCTATAACAAGAAAAGGGGGAGGCACATTAAGCCACCATTGGACATTATTAAAATATGTATGACTTCCTATGGAGTATGTCATTCAGATGTCATCTACAGTTTAACGTTGCATTCGAACCAAAGATTTGCCAAGCTATTTGCTGGTGAATACTTTACCGGTTACTCATCCCACCACTGTTCGCGCCCTATGTTGCTTAGCACGGTAAAGGCTGCTATATTTTCAATATATTCTTTACCACAGTTACCTTTTAATATTGGAATCCTCTTTGGGCTAAGCGAAATTCGTAGTGAGTTGCGCATTTTTGCCTATTTTTTCTTGACCCAAGTTTGAAATTTTGTAAGTTTATACTTTTATAATTTCCTCGTTTTAAATACTTATTACTTTTAACTGGATACAATACTTTTTAAAATAGTAGTTAGAATTTCTCGGCAAAGTGTGACAAAATTGCTTTTAAAGCTAAAAATTATAAA
The DNA here is from genome assembly GCA_019359885.1 of Listronotus oregonensis. NCBI lineage: Eukaryota > Metazoa > Arthropoda > Insecta > Coleoptera > Curculionidae > Listronotus > Listronotus oregonensis. The sequence continues at coordinate 56,759 of JAHBCN010006872.1, forward strand.
ATTTGAGATAAAAACACATTTGTTTTTATCGGATGTTATGTAAATCAACCTTTTTTACGTAAGTTAAAAAAGAAATCTAAAATTGCTTGTTTGGCTTTAATTTGTGACAGCCGAGATGCAAGACATTCAAATTTCAGAAACCACCATTAACTTTGCCCGCAAATCCCTTACATCAATTTTCCATCAAGTGCCACTTTACTGGTTGAAGAAACGCCAACAACTCCATAATATTTACGCATGAAGGCTCTTTTTATAAAACAGAAATGCCTTACAAATAAAAATAATTCTTTAAACTTTGTTAAAAAAATATGTTTTTCTTTTTAAATCTGGCAAGGCATTGCATGAAGACTAAGTACCGGGTACCTTGGGTATCGGCGCCAGCTTGGCGTATACAATTACTTTTTTTGAAAGGCAAAGGTACGCGGTTATCGCTTCCACGAAATAAATGTTGCCATGTATAGATATTATAAAGTTCTTGAAGCTCTTTTAATTTTATGGACTGCAATTCTGCAATGAACAGTATTAGGTTGTAAAATTGGACTAACAATTGATTTAAGAGAGATGCAGAATAGGCTGTCGCTATGTCGTTTTATTTTACAATGAGAATGATTAACAAAAACGTTAAAAATGTAAACATTTAGCAAAAGTGGGTACTGTCAAATTCTATGACAAATTACCGCAAAAAATGACTTTTGGCGATAAATTTGTAATTCTGTTATCGATTTTACGCTGTTTTTTAATTAATTTGACGGAATTATTTTTTGATTCGAAAATATTCTTTAAAAAATGTATTGTCATATTGCTGAGCACATAGAGCACAGCAAGTTTAAAGCTAGTTTTAATCTGACATATAAAGACGCACTTTAGCTTTTTTTATTTTTTAGTTTAAAGTAGTTAAAAAAATTATGTTGCCAGAATTATAGATATGTCCTATTCAAATGACTAACTTTTTGTGAAAAAACAACACATTTTTAATATAATACTGATTTTTGTAGACATAAACTTTTGGCATGGCCATGGGTTCCCCTTAATCACTATTTTTAAGTAATATTTTTCTGAAAATTTTTAAATCTTTTTTTGTACATAATTACCCATATAAACCTTTAGTGTGGTGGAGATATATAGATGACATATTTTTTATATCAACATGAAAAAATTACTTAAACATTTGTTTATTAAACATAAACACACAATTGTACTTTAGAAAAAGAAAGAAACTTGAAAGTTCATTTCTTTGATTTTCCCATAAACAAAGACATACATAATTTTGAAAGTTACAGAAGATCTACATATACAAATAGATACCTAAATTCTACTTTAAATTAATCAGTAAACTTTAAAAAAGGCTTGTAAAAAGTATGTTTAATAGAATAAAAATATTGACACAAAAAATTTTTTTAAAGACATTGTAGATATGTCTAAAATGGTTGTCAACTGATTTGATAAATTGTTGCTTTCTTGTGGCAACCAAATTTAAGACAAAATCAAAATAGACTTTTTACAAATTATTAAATAAAATTTAAAGAACATGTAATAAACTTTGTATGTATTTAAGACATAAAATATTAGCTCTTAAATAACAAAAACAAAACCATTTAATGTAAAAGAAAATACAAGAAATGACATAAAATACCATCTCTGTGTGGCATCAATACCAGTTTGTTTAAATAATACTTGGTTGTCTATACCTAATGCTGAGGTAATTTCAGGAGGCCTTAAAATCAGTTAGCTAATTACCATTTTTATTTTTGAAAAAAATTATTATTATTGATAATTATTATTATATTAATTTAGATTTTCCTTTTAAAATTTATTTAACATCTTGAAGACTGTGACCTACGTGTCACTGAAACGTTGATAAGTTTTTCTGACTTAAAAAGGTGTACTATCTTTTATCCTTGGTTGAAATAGTTAAAAAAAAGTTTCTATATAAGCCTTTTTTAATTACTAGGTATTTAATTAAAATTTGTAGCTAAATAAAAAAAGATTGCAACCAAAAATAGAGCTTAAAGCACCAGATCTCTACATATCTAAAGCTCTCCTGTCAAGCTTTGCTTACAGTAATATCAATTAACATCTGAAGTACGAAATAGGGCTAACTTTGTTATGACAATTAACGCGTACCAAAAATATACCTCAATATTGTTTCTCATCGTGTACCTACATATGTAATTTAAATATGACTACAAAAGCTTTTAGTGTTTTTGAATTTATACAATAAAGCTGCACGTTTTAATTTAAATACAATAGAGAATAATTTTTAAAGACAATAAGCTTTTTAAAATATTTAGGTTTAGCTTGTGTATGCTTTGTTCTTTATTGCTTTTTTATTTTTAGAATCATGGTGTTTCAGACTAAATTTTCCTTTTTTAAACAATGCTTAAAGTAAAAAAGTTGTAAACCTATAATCAATTTATAATATTAAACATGGAAGAGGTGGATTTACTTTTTAAAAATAATTTTGTCCAGAAGTTAGGCGATCTCGCCCGCAAAGATGTAAGCTACAGCACATACAACAGGCTTGTCAATGGACATTGTACGTAAATTATTCCCTGGGTTTTTCGTCTTCTTAAAGGGCGACATTGAAAAGCCTCCACGATCGCCTGATCTCACCACATCAGACTTCATTTGAAGGGGTACCTGAAAAGCCGCGTGTGTGGTACTTCCCCTGCTAATAATGAGGATTTCAAGCAACGGATTCAAGATGAAATTAACCAAATTTTGGTTGCGTTATGCTAGCGTGTGTTAAAACACTGACGCATCTGTTTAAAACAGTGTAATGAGCAAGACTGTCAACATAATGAACTACATTGTAGTTAAAACGAAAATGCACATGTGTACTCTTCCATATAAAAAAATATATAACTTTTTCTTTAAAATTATTTGAAAAGAAAAAATTACTTTGAGAGAGCCTGCAGGAGAAAGTTTATATTTATAGAATGGTGTTAAGTTACGTATATTTTTCATGTTGCCTATAAATTTGTGTATGCATGTACCTAAGTTTACATTGTATCATAATATTTTATTTTTCATTGACAATATCGCGTAAGCATCGTGTATCTTAATTGCTTGTTTATTTAATGTGGAAATTTTACCAGTTTTCTCAGATGGGTTGTCAGCTCTTATCCATTTACTTTACAAGTAATATTTATGGCCATTAGCACTGCGAGCGACACTATCGACTTCATTGGTTATCGTCCAAACACGAAACGAGCTAATCTAATTTTCCGTGATAACGCTTCAATACTTCGGTTTTTTCGGCCCAGTGGTTTTCTCTAATACACATATTTTTTCGAGATTTATAAAGTATGAAATTGTGACAAGACTATTTTAAAAAGATCTATTTATGATTATGTGATTCTCATAAGCAAAGTTAGTGTGTACTTAGTACTTATTATTTGTTTTCTGAATAAAAGAGAAAAATTTACTAAAATTAACTAAGGCACACAACAACCACCTTACACTGCCAGCAAGCTAAAACGCTTTTATGTATCTTGAAGAAAGTACTTATGGATATAATTAAGCAGCTTGATAGCCCAATAGCTAGCTTATTTTTTTACTTTCAGAACTAGGCCAAAGCTACACACTACACCATAAAATAACCCAAAACCTTCACGCTATACTATCTCGATGGAAAAAAAGAAATAAGTAAGCACTACCATGGGCGAATTACGTATTGGCGATAGTTAATATATTGTTCAAAACGTAAGGCTTTTCCTTAACAAGTCAGGCTCAAATCATTTTAACAAGACACTACCTGAAGTACATCGTCAAAGATTAGTGACCAACACGGATAAGTAGAATATAAACGATAAAAAAACTTGACTAAAGGTGCTTGCCCCCAAGTGCGACGCGACGCAATTAAATGCATCAGGGATTCTTTAAAAATAATAAAACTGAAGCCTGTTTATCTAGGCAACGCAACGCGACGCAAAGCTACCCGACGAGCACACCTCAAGACAAGTCATCGGCCTCCTTCGGGTATCATCGTAATGAATCGCACATGTTGCTCTGTTCTGTTATCACTTGGCATTTATTTGTTCATTCGTTGTTATTTTTGTGACATTTGTATTTTATTATTTTTATAATTTTTTAAAATTATTCTAAATAAAAAAGTTGTTTGGTGGATTTTGATTTCAAGGTATGTGAAAGCAACTTTTTGTATAACTTAATAATTAAAACCGATGTTAGATAATAAAATTATTATTGTTATAATACCTAGACCTAAATTAAAATGTAAGTACCTGCTTACCTATTTTTTTTTTTTTAATAAATGGACGAACTTGCAACCGACTACCACATTTTGGAAGATATCGCGTTGCGCCGCGTCGCCACGCTTCACTTAATGGGCGGACAACCCTGTCGCGTTGCGTCGTATAGGGTCGCGCTAGTAAGCGTGCACTTTTAGTGGGCAAAATTCTCCATAAGGAGCTGGCTATCAAACTCAACCTGCTAGAAATTAATTAGTTTTCCTACTACAAAAATATCAACTATACGCCCTACTAGGACTATAGCGTGCTGAAACAGCTAAGGCATAAGAGACTAGACATTATACATATTTATTGATAAAGGAGGTGGGTAAAGATCGGCTCTTTCTCGACCATTTTTCTTAAAAATTCAAAGTTTCAATTTAGACCATTTTAATATACTCGTATTTATAATAAGTCCAAGTATCTTTATTTACTTCTACAATAAATTGATAAAAAAATCAAAATGGCAAGTACCAAAAAGAAAACTTTTAAACTTGCGATTTTTATTGAATTTTTGCATTTTACACGTTTTTTTTATATTTTATTTTAAAAAATTATATAATGGACTCGACGCACCAACATATTTTTTTATCTTTAATATTACCCATAATAAGCTTATAAACTAGCATTCATTTATTTTGGTGCATCGTGTATTTTTTTTTTTAAATAAAAGATCAGAAAACGTGTGACATGGTAAAAATTTAATAAAAATGGCAAGCTAAAAGGTTTTTTTTTGGTACTTGATTACTGAAGTTTGGAACGCTGTTGAAGTTGTACCAAAAAATATTTAAGGGAAAATCAAGCTACTGGATTTTAGTAAATACCTAAAAAGGCTTTGCGAAGCATTATGTTAAAATTTATAATTAAGAATTGAGGTAATTATTTGCAGCATGTTCACACAGTAGTCTTTTTTTATTTTGGATTTAATCTCACTAAAAATACTAATTTAACAATTATTTAATAAGAGTTCGTTTAAAAAGGTTAACTGGTAAAATAATCAATAGTTTTCGAGTCATATTATAAGAACCGATTTTTTACGATGCAATTTAAACCCGCTTAGCTGAGGCAGCAGTGTGGCTTTAAATTGACTATTGTTCATAGTAATATAAAACAATGTTTTATGCGTATCTCTTATTGGCTTGATTTTTTGCGGTAGTCTCCTGGACTATTAACGGATATCATCAATGAACAATGCTTTTCATGCAGTTGAGTTTGTAGTGGATAAAGGTCCTTTTCAAATAAGCGTAAAATTTTAAACAATATGTGTAACAGGCATACACAAGCTAATGCTGCGTTTTTAATAAAGCTTATGTAATACAATTTTAAGAAATTTACATTTAGCGCAATTTTGCGTTTCTAAATGTTTGTCACAAACGTTCTAGAATTTGTAACAGTATTCAGTGATACAAAAATACTATAGGGTGTTTCTCAATATTCAAAAATATAAGATCTTTTTCTACAACAGCGCCTACGTTTATTTAAGTTAGGGGCTTATTGCAAAGACCGTTTAAAATGACGTCACTCTTATTTATTATCAATTATTTTTAAAGGAAAATAAGCTTAATTTCACTTGGCCCGAAATAAAATGTTAAAATTTTTATTTAAAATTAAAATAACTAATTTAATTATTAAAATGTAATAAACTATTTATGGCTTGTAGTTCATTAAAGACTAAAATCTATTTTTTTACTTTTATAATGGTTATATCTCATGATACTATTACTAGAAGATAAAACCACTTGGCGATTTAATTTCGTACGACGTTGCGCATGACGTCACTCGATGATAACAATTCTGCTTGTCGGTTGGGAAAGCAGTGTTTTAAAGCCTTCTTTAACGTTTATTGTATTTTGGCAATACTTATGACGTTTAAAAAATAAATAAATCATGCGCTTAATCCATCTAACATCTAAACAGAAATCGGAATGCCATATTAAAACTCGCCTTTCTGGGAAATTGTCGAGTGACGTTACGTGCAGAGAGATAGGCTTATCTCATGCGCGTGGTTTTATCTTCTCGAGTAATAGTATCATGGTTATATCTTAAAAACCAGTGATATCAGCAGTATTCCCCAAAAACATTTTATTTTAAATAAATGATACCTAGTATTCAATCGACAAGTTATTATAAAATATTTTTTTCAATGAAATAGATTTTTTTTGTACTAGAGTTAGTCATGGAGCTGTCAGTAAACTACTACAACTTTATTGTTTTTAAAGAGAGTTTTTACGTTCACGTTTTACGAAAATAATAATCCCAACAAAGACACTTATTTAAAATAAGTGCTAGGTTCTGTCCACAATTTTATTCTATATAAATTACATACCCAACACACCCTTCTTTTCTTTAGCATACATAATTAAGCACCTACCTATTATCCGCGTTGAACTTTAAATTTATAATTTTTTAGACGAAATAGCACCAAAAACATGAATGTGAAAAAACTACCAACTTCTCACTTTTTCCACTTTGTTTTTTTTTTAGAAATTATAAAGATTTAAAATGCCAAGCATTATTTTTCTATGAAAGAGCACAGAATTTAAGAGAAACATTTTTAAAACCTACATAAAAATAAAATTGACCCCAAAAAGCTTGAAAATGAAATATCACTTAATATTAGTAATTTACGAAGTCCGGTAGGTTACTTGTTACAGTAATAGTACCTTATGGACAAGGCGACGCTAGGAGCCGAGTCAAGAATGTCTAAACGAAACTGGTTAAGTTAGGTAAGGTTTAAAGTGAGTGGGCTTAACACCCTCCACCGCGACCGATCGGTCTATTGTGGCTCACACCTTTTTAAATTTCTCCCACCAAGTCCCGACTTCTATTAAATCTGATGATCCTGTTGGGAGAGAGGTCTTTCACCTTCCCCGGCAACAAGGTGTCATTGCCGAGGATTGCGAATTTGAGTCGTGCCACCACCACACACAGTCTGTGCTCTGCGGATTCATCCTCCTCCATGCAGATGCGACACTCGGCTTCTTCCGCCAGGCCGATCTTGTGCATGTGGTATTTCAATCTGCAGTCCATGCCAGTACCGAAGACTTCATCTCTGTGTCCAAGTTTATGTAAACTGCTTGGCCATTCTACAAGACATACCGATCATCGGTTTTGACCCTGTGAATTTTGTTTCCACCCTCATTTTGGCAAGGGGGTCTACGGATTCATTACCCTCTAAGCCAGTATATCCAGGTATCCATAGTAGGGTAACCTTGTTGTTTTGACCCAATTTGGTCAGCGCATCCTTGCAATTCCAGACCGTTTTTAAATTGCACCGGCTGGATTCAAGAGCCTTAAGAGCTGCTTGACTGTCGAAGAATATTTTAACTGTCTTACGAGTGCAGTGCCGATCAACCAGCGTTCTGGCACACATCTCAACAGCATATACCTCCGCTTGAAACATAGTTGCAAAAGCACCCAGGCTGAAAGAAAACTCCGCTCTCGGCCTCTGCTATATATTTCAGCTCCAACACCGCCTTTTGTTTTGGAGCTGTCGGTATACCAGCAGATGTCAGCCAGCAGCAAGTCGGTCGTTTTCCGACTCCGGTCCTCCCTTTGTGAAAAGACTACACTCTAGGGCCGGTTGTAGTTGGTTGTTGTAGGCATTATATCTGAGGGCATACCCAATCTCTTACAGATCAGAACACTCCTGAGGAGACTGGTGATCTCTTATTTCTGACCGCACGATATGATAATGTAACAAGTACTACCGGACGTGTATCGTAATGTATTTTACTTGATACTATAAGTCCGTTCTGTATTATTATTTGATTTTAAAAATTAAAAAATCACATATTTTGAAAATCGCATCACCTTTTTCCCTGTGACAACAGTCAACAAGTGGAAGGAAAAAAAAGCTTTTATATGTTTATTTTTAAAAAATGAAACAGTCCGGTAAATGTTACTTAGCACCACTTACCGGCTCTGATATTGTAATTAGGTAGGTAGTGGCTCTTGTAATGACCAACCTACCGGACCTAAATTGATAATGTAACCACACAATGTTTAACCACCCAATTATTTATAATTTTAAACTAATTTAATTATAAAAATGAAAGTTCAATTATTTTCAAAATATCAACCTTTACCCTTCTGATTACTTTCCCTTAAATTGATACCGCTAAAGCTTTTAATATTAGAAGAAACAGAAACCTTTGAGATTTTATGAATTTTTTGTTTTAAATTCTAGTGGTTTGCTTATAACTTACTTCTAGTTAAACGTCTAAAAACTTCTTAATTTTATTTTTTCTTGAACTGATTCTACGTAAATATTCAGTAATTTTTGAGCATTTATACTTCAGGAAATTGTCTCCTTCATCCTGTATTAGGAAGTCAAAACTCTTTGTCTTTATATACTTTTAAGGTATTTATCAATAAGCCCCTATACCCTTTATCCCTAAAAACAGTTATACATCGTTTTCCATCTTCAACCTTTAAACTTTTCGTAAAGAATTTTTGTTTTTCCAAGGTTTAAGCCGATGCAACTCAGTTTCCAAGATAAAATCCTCGTCGGAATTTGATGGCTTCGGAGATATGGCTGAAACTGCAATGTAAGCGGTAGGATTTTTCTTGAGATGAGCAGGTTTACCTGAAACTACATTATTTGAAGAAATATTTGTTGATTTATATCCTATATACTATTAGAAATGACGTTTGAAAATATTTTAGGAAAGGTGGGCGTTTTAAAATGAAAGTCAGTGTTCATATTTGCTGCTACTGAAAGTTTTTGTTCTTTTCAATAGCAACTTATAGTCCGAGATCCCACTGCTCAATTTCTACGTTCATCTGTTTTTAAATTGAAATGCATTTTTTATGTTAATTAAAATAGACCAATACGGAATTTTAATTCAAATTTCAGTCATTATTATTTTTTTGTATATATAGTATAATATATCGTTCTGCGTTAAAATTTTAGTTTTTTTTTTAAGTTTGGTCGGGAGTGTCTGGACTACGTTAGATTTCCTAAATTTTAATTTAAGTAGCCATAGAATTACAAAAAAAAACTTGTTTTATTTTTAACGGCTTTTTTGGACGGGTTTAATGTTTAGTGCCATGTCTCTGGTTTAAAGGGGCCCATACACTGCGTCTTTTTTTGACGGTTTTGTTTGACGAACAAGTAATTTCGAACAAAAAAGATATAAAATCGAAGTATGTGGTCAATTTTGTTGGTAAACAAAACCGATGAAAATAATCAGTTTCTGCCTGATTATGTCCGTCTCTTTTGTTCAAAGTCAGTCGATTTTATACCATAACCTAGCAAGACTGAGGTGTGTGGCATAATTTTAAAAATAGTATTTACTTTATGTAGTAGCGTTCTTTGTAATAACATATCGGCAAATTAAAAAAAGTTTTTACTGGAATTCATAGAATTGTATAGCAGTTTTTCATGTCTATGAACAGCAACTAACAAAATTAAGGGAAGAAGAAGATGATTTCATTAAATTAATATTTAATAAATAAATGAACCAATCTTCAGCTTTTAGTTTAAGCTAATTCACTTCGTCTATTTCGCTTTATTGTTTTTTGCTTTTACTCTAGCCGCCGCCACTGCACATAATTATACAAAGTAATTCAAATTTGCCTGTTACCATTAGGATCTCGAGAACTATAAAACACACAAAGATGGTTAAATGGGTCAAAGTTACGTATTTATGTGAATAACAATAACATGCCATTTAAAAGTTTTATAATTCTTAGTATTTCCGGAGATATCCGAGAAAAACTGAAATTTTGAAAAATCACTTATTTTTTTCTAGCTTTATTTTAAATCAGATTTTAAAGTAAATTGCACATTTACATTGCTACTTTTTCTGCGCTATTTGATATTGCTTTCAGATTTCACATTTGACGTTTCGTCACTCGGCCACATCATCAACTTCACGGTTGGCCTTGATTCCGGCTATCTTTGTTTTGTTTTCGGGTAAAAAAAAATGTTAGCACATATTTTTAGTAGAAGCGAGTTATATAAATAAAGTATAACAATAAAACTTTATTACGCATTTGACAGAAATATTTAACAAAATTTAAAATTAATATCGCCCACTGGTCACGTATAAAACTGCTTGTTAAAGGGATTAATCTACCGCTAAATAAAACTTTATTTTTTAAATACTATATTAAATATAAGTGTTTTTAAAGTAAAGAAAAATAATAAAAAAGTAAAAATCCTAGTCAGGTAATTAAAAGAATTACGTATAAAAAAATAACACAGCAAATATTCAAAATGATGACCTCCCTCTTGGATTCATGGACGTAGGCATTTAATTGAACTATTAATAATCCCAAAAACATTTCTTTTTCTAACCATTTTAAATTGTGTCATTTTAATTTTTATTGGTCTTTTAGAGTAGCATATTCTTTCTAATCTTATAGTCTGTTTCCGGAGTGCCCAATAAAAACGTATTCAAAACTGCAAGGTGAGACGACTTTGCCGGCCACCAAATATGGTTAGCATTACCTATCTACCTTAAAATGAAAATCCTGCGCTAATCCTTATATATATATATATATATATATATATATATATATATATATATATATATATATATATATATATATATATATATATATATATATATATATATATATATATTTATATATATATAAAAAATCACTTCGCAGCACTTCCGGTAATGCCGGAAGTAGTTTTATTATGACCATCAAAGATAGAGTCTTTAGAAAGTATTAAATTAAGCATAATTTTTTTTATAACATTTATTTGGTTTCCCATAAAACTGCATAATGTGCGGTCGTTTGGACATCTTCAATCGCCTTTTCTCAAAAAACAAGCAGAGATAGGCATAGGATATAACCAAAATTTTATATCAGAAATGATCCGTAGAACCCAAATTTAGAAAAATATACAGGGTATTCCATTGAAAAAATCAAAGTTGATGTCGTTTCCGGTTAAACCGGAAGTGATAGACACATGTTATAATATCCAAAATCGCCTTCCTATGATATAATACGTTATCTTAAAATTTGAAAGTTATATGTTTTCATTCAAGAAAATAAAGAGCTGGGTAGTGATTTCGTTGTCACCCGATATATACAGGGTGGCCGTCCATATTTTGACCCATTTTGATCGCGAATAACTTTTGAACAAATAAAGATATCAAGATGCGGTTTTCGCAAATATACTTATATTTCTTTAAAGTTTATTCTCGTATCTTTACCATTTTTATGTGACATTCCATTAGCTCAAAAACAAAATGGCCGATTTTCCGATATAGGACAACTTTGTTATTTTAAATGGAACACCCTGTATATGTTCCAATATTTTTAAAATTTAATCTTTCCCCTTTAAAAAAATGTAACACAAGCTATGGTTATCTTAAAAAATAACGCATTTATTGACCTCCAAAGAATTGACTTATTCGAATAGGAATATTATTTTAAAAGGATTTTTGAAAAGTTGCCTGTGGAAACAAAGTTATCTCGTTTCCATAACAGCACAAGCCTCATTGTCAGCCATTGTTGGTCATTTTTGACAAGTTATTTTAATTAGGAAGCGCAAAATGTTCTCGTTAAGCGAAAAAGGAAAATGTGTTATTATGTTTGCCAAAACCAAATCAGTAAAAGAAACCCAGAAACATGTTTAATAAAGCTCCACCCACAAAAAATTCAATTAAAATCTGGTACAGAAAATTTTGGAGTACAGGATCTTTAGCCCGTAAAAAGAAATTAGTAAACAATGAGAATTTGCTAAATAAAACGTTACAAATTCTGGAGATAACTCAGGAAGATCCGACGTTGTCAACAAGAAAAATCTCAAGTTCAGTCCATATTTCTAAAACTACAGTACAAGAAATCATGAAAAAAGAACTTAAATTAAAGCCATACAAAATTCAAATGTTACAAGAAATAAAAAACTGATTTTCCACAAAGGGTGGAATTTTGCCAGAGAATTCAAAATTTAGTAAGGAACAATATACATTTTTGGATAGACTAATGTCAGACGAAGCCACATTTCACCTCAATGGAAAGTAAATAAGCATAACTGCAGGTTTTGGGCAACAGAAAATCCTCGACAATATAACGAACACGTTAGAGATTCGCCAAAAGTCACAGTCTGGTGTGGTATGTCAAAGCAAAAAATTTATGGGCCATTTTTTTTTCATGAACCAACTGTAACTTCTTGGACTTACGTTGATATGTTGGAAATATTTTTTTATCCTCAATTGCAAGAAGAAAATCTATTGAATTTCGTCTATTTTCAACAAGATGGGGCTACACCACATTATGCTAACATTACCAAGGATTCACTGACCAACGTTTTTGGAAACCGGTGGATTGGAAGAGGAGGCCCTATTTCCTGGCCACCTCGTTCACCAGATTTGACTGTTCCAGATTTTTTTCTGTGGGGATATGTGAAAGAGAGTGTTATAGTCCACTTCAAAATTTAGAGCATTAAAAATTAATATCCGAAACATAATAGAAAATATTCCTGAATAATTTTTAGTCAATAGTTTTAAAGTTTTTTTCGAATTTAAATAAGTGCGTCGAAGTCGGCGGAAGGCATTTTCAACATTTACAGTAGTTTTTTAAAAAGTAATGTAACCTTTTTGTAACTATTATTTTGTGAATAACCTAAACCTTTGGCGATCCTTTTTTTGTAACATATGAAGCAAATTTTAATTGTTAAATAATATTGTTGGTCGACAGTCAATTTTTCGAAGGTCAATAAATACGTTGTTTTTTGAGATAACCATAGCTTGTGTTACATTTTTTAAAGGGGAAAGATTAAATTTTGAAAATATAGAAACATATACAGGGTGTTCCATTTAAAATAACATAGTTGTCCTATAATGGAAAATCGGCCATTTTGTTTTTGAGCTAATGGAATGTCCAATAAAATCGTAAGGTACGAGAACAAACTTTAAAGAAATATAAAATGCATCTGCAAAAATCGCATCTTGATACCTTTATTTGTTCCAAAGTTATTCTCGATTAAAATGGGTCAAAATATGGCTGGCCACCCTGTATATATATATATATATATATATATATATATATATATATATATATATATATATATATATATATATATATATATATAACAGCGTGTCCCACGCAGTTCTTGCCATATGGGAAAATTTTTTACTGACAGTCGAAACAAACTCATTTTGATGTAGAAAAGTTCTGCTTATTTAAAAACTAAAAATCCCCACGCAAAAAGTTTAAAAATACCAGCAGTATACACAGTAGCGACAAAAACGTAAAATTTATCCAAGACTAAAGTAACCTTATTTTGCAAATTCAAAGAAAAGTTATTTAAAGGAATTATTTAGAATTAATTTTTATATCTAATTTCGAAATCACAGCCACCTACGAAAAATATATATTTTTGTATTTCAGTAAATTATAACGGAATAAAAAGTAAAAGCTTTAATATAAAACAAATTAATGTATCACTTATAAGAAAATAGAATAAGTATAATTCAAATTTTAATATAGCCACCTTCTTTTTCCATGCATTTTTCTGTTAACTTGTAGAATTTTGAAACAACTTTTCTCAAAACAACTTGAGGGATTTCTCGAGCACACTGGGTTATTATCCTTTCTAAGCTATCGATATTTTGAAATGGTCGGTGAAAATACACTTTTTCCTTTAAATATCCCCAAAGGAAGTAATCCAGTGGGTTCAGGTCGGGTGACCTCGCCGGCCAATGAATTTCTGAAAATCTTCCTATCCAACGCCCCTGGAACATTTCCTGAAGAAACTCGTTAACAGCTCGAGAACTATGGCATGGCGCACCATCAGCTGATACCACAAAGTATTTCTAATGTCACGTGGAAGGCCATTAATAAAGTCAGACAAATGATTTCCCAAAAAATGAAGGTAAACATCCAACGTTATATTACCCGGAAGAAAAATGGGCCTATCAGTTGATTATCTAAAATTCCGCACCACACATTTGTCTTAAAAGAAAACGATCCCGACACTGGATAACAAACCGCGGGTTAGCTGTACTCCACCATCGATAGTTCTGGGAGCTAACAACTCCATTTGACGTAAAACAAGCTTCGTCAGAAAAAAACATTTTTCTATAAAGATACGGGTCGTCTTCATGCATACCTTGATACCAAGCTGAAAAATCAAACCGAAAATCAAAGTCTCCAGGATGCAATGTGTGGACAAAGATGGGTTTATAGGGATGAAAATGATTTGCTTTAAGAACTCTTCCAGCAGTAGATTTACAGACCGAGCGTCTTTCATTTCCAGGAAGTACTTTTTCCATATTTCTCAAGAAAATCTTGGGATTTTCAACAACGGCTTGGATAATTTGCAAGTCAAAATCTTCATCATCTTCGACCTGAACTTGATTTTTTTTATTGAATCTGTTTTCAACACTTCCACTACCTTTAAATTTTGCCATTATGTGTCCAACAGTTTGATGAGATACAGATATTTCAGGATGCCTTTCATTGAAAATCTCAGCGGCTTCTCTAAAGGTTTTGTAGTTGTCACCCACAATTAAAACAATTTCAATCTTCTGTTCCGTGGTTAGTTTTGGAGGCATAATAAATCAAAATGATAAATGGATAAACTGAATTTATAACTGTACTTCTGACTAGAAATAATGTGTTTATGTCAGTTATTATTGGCATAGTTACCTTCAGGTCCGATAATTACCTTTGTTAATTTTTGACAAAATTTTTTAATGTAAAATAAAAAATACCCTTTTTTTCGTAGGTGGCTGTGATTTCGTAATTAGATATAAAAAATAATTCTAAATAATTCCTTTAAATAACTTTTCTTTGAATATTGCAAAATAAGGGTACTTTAGTCTTGGATAAATTTTACGTTTTTGTCGCTACTCTGTATACTGCTGATATGTTTAAACTTTTTGCGTAGGGATTTTTAGTTTTTAAATAAGCAGAACTTTTCTACATCAAAATGATTTTGTTTCGACTGTCAGTAAAAAATTTTCCCATATGGCAGAACTGCGTGGGACACGCTGTATATATATATATATATATATATATATATATATATATATATATATATATATATATATATATATATATATATATATATATATATATATATATATATATATATATATATATATATATATATATAAATATATATATATATATATATATATATATATATATATATATATATATATATATATATATATATATATATATATATATCGGGTGACAACGAAATCACTACTCAGCTCTTTATTTTCTTGAATGAAAACATATGACTTTCAAATTTTAAGATAACGTATAAAATCATAAGTTGCCGATTTTGGATATTATAACATGTGTCTATCACTTCCGGTTTAACCGGAAACGACATCAACTTTGATTTTTTCAATGGAATACCCTGTATATTTTTCTAAATTTGGGTTCTACGGATCATTTCTGATATAAAATTTAGGTTACCTATGCCTATCTCTGCTTGTTTTTGAGAAAAGTGCGATTGAAGATGTCCAAACGACCGCACATTATGCAGTTTTATGGGAAACCAAATAAATGTTATAAAAAAATTATGCTTAATTTAATTCTTTCTTAAGACTTTAGCTTTGGTGGTCATAATAAAATATTCTCTTTACCGGAAGTGCTCAAAATGGACTTTTCCAATAATGTTTCAAAATTTTAATATAACACCCTGTATATTTTTTAAAATTGGGATTTAGTCTTCTGATATAAAATCTGTATTAGTCTATACCTATCTTTGTTAGTTTTTGAGAAAAAAAAAAGAAAATTGTTTTCCCCTATAACTGCATAATGTGCGGTCGTTTGAACATTTCAATCGCTCTTTTCTCAAAAACTAACAAAGATAGGCATGAGATATAATACAGATTTTATATCAGGAATGACCCGTAGAATCCAAATTTTAAAAAATATACAGGGTATTGCATTAAAATTTTTGAAGTAACATTATTAGAAAAGTCAATTTTCGCAGAACTTCCGGTAAAGCCGGAGGTAGTTTTATTATGATCTCCATAGATATAATCTTTAGAATGAATTAAATTAAACATAATACATTTTTCTAACATTTATTTGTTTACCCATAAAACAGCATAATGTGCGGTAGTTTGGACATCTTTAATCGCCATTTTCTCAAAAACAGGTATAGGATATGTTAAGATATTATATCGGAAATAATCCGCAGATTCCAAATTCGGAAAAATATATAGGGTGTTTTATTGAAAAAATCAAAATTGATGTCGCTTCCGGTCAAACCGGAAGTGATACGCACATGTTATAATATTCAAAATAGGCATCTTATAATATAATATGTCATCCTAAAATTAAAAAGCTATTTGTTTTTATTCTAGAAAATAGAGGGCTGGGTAGTGATTTGGTTGTCACTGGTATATAGATATATCGGTATATCAGTATATATATATATATATATATATATATATATATATATATATATATATATATATATATATATATATATATATATATATATATATATATATCTATATATATATATATATATATATATATATATATATATATATATATATATATATATATATATATATATATATATATATATATATATATATATATATATATATATATATATATATATATATATATATATATATATATATATATATATATATATATATATATATATATATATATATATATATATATAAAAAATTTTTTTTATATATATATATATGTTATATGCGAAAAAAACTAACATAATTTTTTCACATAAGTATAATATTTCCAATAGCAATTTGACTCCCTTTTTTAAGAAGCTAAATCAGCATAGTTGCAAAACGTGATGTTTTACGTGGGAATATGCTACCCCGCAT